>JAZHPH010000360.1:0-87659 GCA_037356405.1 Nasonia oneida | reverse complement strand
GTTAGAAAAATGCAGGTTAGCCAGCTGGGCGCAACGCTTAATGGAACAACGCGGATACTAGGCTACGCAGATGATTTGGATATACTGGGGGATTGTAGGGAATCGGTATCAAGAAACGCGGAAATCCTCATAAAAGCGGCAGAGTATACAGGGTTAGAAGTGAGTGAATCCAAAACAAAGTACATGATTGTGGATAAACTAGGCATCTGCAGAGGGGAGAGAGATCTCAGAGTTGGAAATTTTACTTTTGAAAAGGTTAGCGAATTCAGGTATCTGGGTACGACCATAAATGATAGAAACGAGATTAATGTCAAAATAAGTAAGAGACTCCATTCGGGTAATGCTTCTACGCCGTGAGTAATTTACTTATGTCGAGGCTGTTGTCTGAAAACGTTAAAATAAGAATATACAGGACAATAATACTGCCGGTGATTCTGTAGGGGTGCGAAACGTAGGCTCTCACTAAACTTATTTGAAAATAAAGGGTATTTGAAAATAAAGTCTTGCGAAAAATATACGGGCCGAAGAAAGATGAGGAAACCGGGAAATGGAGGAAACTATACAATGATGAGTTACACAATCTGTATCTGTACTCGTCACCAAATATTAACAGAATAATAAAATCACGCAGATTGGGATGGGCAGGGCACGTAGCGAGAATGAGAAACGACCGTATGGCAACGCGTGTCATGAAGGGCAGGCCGATGGTAACGCGACCTCTAGGTAGACCTAGATGCAGATGGGAGGACAACGTAAAAGCGGATCTAATAGAAATAGGACGGGTGGGTGTCAATCGGAGGGGTGCATCTTGGGTGGGGTTGACACAAGACAGGGCAGCGTGGAAGGCTTGCGTAGATGAGGCGATGAACTTTCAAATTCCAAATGCCACTTAAAAAAAAAATAAAAAAGCATACTGTTAATGATTTCTTTAATTAGCCTTCAATTAAAACTTTAAGCGAGCATTATTCACCCAAATCTTCTACCCGATTTTATTGTTGGTCTGCTTGTTGCTGACCTGTCTTTTTACTGAATTCATTATTGATCGAAATAAAATTAATTTATTTCAGGTTGGCGATCGAGTAGCTATTGAACCTGGAGTGCCGTGTAGAACATGTGAATTTTGCAAAAGTGGTCGTTACAACTTATGTCAAGAGATACAGTTTTGTGCTACACCGCCAGTTCACGGAAGTTTACGAAAATTTTATACACATGCAGCTGACTTCTGTTACAAGTAAACTATGTTTTTAGTTACTATAAAAACTATACTTTCTCAATTTTCAAGCGAATTGTAATAAGTTCTGCAGAGATCTCTGTCTAGATCTCTGCACAAAATTTGAACCGTATCCTTATAATTTCTAGAATATTCTTAAAAGCAAAAATAGTACATTACACAACTAGGGGCTAAAGTTGGCTTTTTCAAGCGAGGATGATGATTGAGGGTTGAAGTAATGCTGCTATAGATGGTGAAAGGGGGTGACACTAATCAAAATTACACGTGTTTAGGCATACTAGATTTTATTGAAGTTACAAGTAAAATCGGGAGCTGTTTGCTGTAGCTGTAGTTGGCACGCAAGTGAAGCGGCAGCGCGCGAGGTCTGGAAAGCGAGCACATGTAGCGCTGAATACTCTAAGATGGCGCTAGATTTGTATTTAGTGGAATTGGTTTAGTCAGACGGCGCGAAAACTTTTTTAAAGATTAAATCTCGCAGTTTAATTTTTTTCTAAAGCATACCTTTTATCTGAACCAAATCGGCAGATTACATCTTGTGATATGCAAAAATACATACAGGATACGTAATTTCATATTCATAAACACATAGATTAAAAAAAAATCATATCTGAGCAACAACAAAAAATTTGTAAAAATTCACCAGAACTAGTAAATCATTTCGGAATGACTATTATTTCATGATAGATATGTGGCAAAGACATGAATATATTATACTACCGCAGAAAAATGAAAAAAATAAAATTGGATTTTTTTTTAATAAAAAATGGTTGAGCAATATTTACATACAGACATAAAAAGATATATTTATGTCATTTTGTTTAGTAATTAATTACTAATAATGTATATTACATATACCATGCAACATAGTAAAATTGGTCCAGATATGTCGGATACTGCAAATAATAATCTTCTCAGAAACATATGGCAAATATGTTTAGTCGTATTTTTAATCTGAATTATTTTATAAATTAAATGCTATACATAGATAAATATGTATATTTTACATACATTATCAGAAGTGATCTTAAAATTAGGTCCAGATGAAAGGGATGCCGAAAATAATTATGCGTGCAGATATGCTATTTTTTAAAAGTTATTTGTTTGTTAACATGAAGTGACAAATGCTGCGTGTATCTGTGCATATCACAAGATGTAATCTGCAGATTTGATACGGGTAAAAGAGGTGCTGCGAATAATAATTTGTGCAGATACAATCTTTACTTTTTAAAGCAATGTGTTTGTGAATATGAAATGACGAATGTTATATATATATTTATGCATATCATAAGATGTAATCTGCAGATTTGGTCCAGGTGAGAGGGATGCTGCAAATAATAATTTGTGCAGATAAGATCTTTTTCTTTAAAGCAATGTGTTTGTAAATTAAAAAACACATTTTACAAGGTAAAATAGTTGCCAACAGTTTACCGTTAGTAAGCATTTCTGCCAGGGCATACATATACGTTAATGAATATAGTGAAATCAGTTTTATATATGTCAAGTATCAAGCATTAAAGTTCAGCAAATGAGATAAGATTAGCTGACTAGTGGTTATATATTAAAAAAATGGTTATAGTTTTCAAAAATATTATTTTAATGCACACTTGTCGTCCCGTCGTCTTATAGTCTACGATGTGTACTAACTAAAAACAACTTATTGATTACTTAACGATCATTCTCCACGCAAATATGACATTTATCGCCTTTTTAATGAAAACAGAGAAACACTTCATACATACGCAAAAGTTTATGGTAAAAAAAGAATTGTTAAGCCAAATTATTAAAGCACAAATAATATTACTATATGATTTTAAAAATACTTTTTATTTTTGCAAATTATTAAATTTGGCTTAAGATTTTTTCTTTGCTATAAACTTTCACGTGTATAAAGATTTTTACAATAAAGCAAAGTTCCTATTAGATTTTAATTAAAAAATGTTATAATTTTAATGTTATCTAACAGATTTACACCTTAATAATAACAATTCGAATGTTTCATCGATAAACTATAAGACGACGGGACGGCAAGTGTGCATTAAAATAATATTTTTGAAAACTGTAACCATTGTATTAATAACCATTAGTCAGCTGATCTTATCTCATCTGCTAAACTTTAATGCTTGATGCTAAACATATATATAACTGATTTCACTACATTTATTAATGTATATTTATGCCCTAGCAGAAATGCTTACTAACGGTAAATAATGGCCAAAGTGACGTTTTTAGCAGGTTCGTTGGCCAACCATAATAAACTGTTGGGTTATTTTTTACTAGGGTGGAGACCAAACTTATAGTTGCCAAGATTTTACCTTGTAAAAGGTGGTTTTCAAACTGATTTCATATTCGTTTAATTAATGTTCAGAAGAAATGACCTCGACAGATAAACGACCTCTTAAAAGCCTTATTATCATGCACATCTTGTCTTTGAAGACCTGCTGCTGTTGTTATTGAGCAACCTTGATTATCTTGAACGTAAGGGTCTTGATGATGCTGGCGGGCAGCAGCGGTAGGCTTGGATTTGTGTCAGGGTGTCACGGGTATGCTAAGTTTGAGGTTGGTCAGACTTTCGGCACTGCCGATCTATTGGGACCACGTCTGCTCCTCGTTGACGTCTATCGCCTCCTCCTCGTCCTCAAACTTGATAAGACGTTCCGTCGCAAACTCGTTCTCGGGCTCTCGTTGTCTAACGCGCCGTTTTCGGTTTGATGGTTTTGAGCGCCAAGTATCGTTTGCTGGTCGTCGGAGCAGCTCCGGCAGTCGTCGTTGCAGCGGTCCCTAATTGTGGCGAACTCTGCTGCTCTTATATGTGAGGGCTGACCGAGTTCGAGGAGGGGAGAGATGAGGGATAACCGTGATCAAGGTGGCATCGCAGCCTGCTTATGTCGAGATTGAAACCGCTGTAACGGAAGAAGAAGAAAGACCTTGACGTTCATTGTCGACTTATTCTGAAGAAACAAGTGTATGAGGTCTTGGAGAGAGCACATAGTTGCTGTTAAGGAGGCTGAATTACGAATCGAATAACCATGGATCTGGAGGTCGGCATTGCAGGGGACGGGGTCGTCGTCAAGCTCGAGTGGTGAGAACTTGTGAAGTTGAAAACAAGCTAATAAATTCTCTGTAAATCACGCTGTCGATCTCGCTCGACTCTGTTGTAGTAGTCCTGCATTTCCAGAATCGATCAGCCAGTGCCTAGTTTCCAGTCTACCGATATGAATCAAGGGTCACAAGATGTTCGCTGATGTAGAGCACGCTGTTGTTACTCTCTGGATTTACACGTCGTGTTTGTGATGATCCACTCGAGTGCTTGCGTCGAGTCTTGGCAGGTGTTTGGCGCCTAAGTATTAGACACATTCATTTTATTGAACGATACACTAGCGGTAGCGCCAAGGTTCTCTGATAAACGCACAATCATGCACAATCACGCACAATCACGCACAAGCATGTACAATAGACAGATTCACAATAGTTTGTGGGGACCAAGCAGTTCCGAAACATTACTATTTTAGGCTATGTTTTATGTTTACACAAGGCTGGACGTACTCTGCTGCAGCGTATACGTCGCAGCGAGGATGCTGAGAATAATTATTTCGGCAGATAAGATTTTTTGTATTGTAACGGTTTAACTTTCCCCAAGAGACTGGATAGTCAGTCGGTTGCAGGATCAGGATAGGGGAAAGGAGCAAAAAATAGTCTGTTATTATATTTCTCAACAATAACAAAATATATTTTTTAATTAAACAATAGTATTTGGAATCAGTTGTTAAATCCCGGCTGAAACAGAAATAAATTATGCGTCTTGTTAAAAATACTTCGCCTTTACAAGTAGAATTGTTTAAACTAACGCGGTTAACGCGGTTAATTCACAAGAATATATACGCGATTTCGTTACAAGAATGATTCGGTGTTCGCGGCTGCGGTGTATCGGTTCGGTGGCGGTATGACATGACAAGATTTTGTCTTGTGTTGCGCTACTAATATTTTGACTTTTTCACATTCTATGGCTTCATCGTCTTCTGCATTACAAATTGAGCACATTATAAATCTGTTATTTGCAATCGGACTTCTTACTAACGGGCAGTACTTTACTGGATGTCCAAGTTGATTACATCGTTTGCATATAACCTCTGGACATGCTTTTATCGTATGGCCCGCGCTATTGCAAAATTCACATGAATTGCTAACATCTATCTGCCTTTTTTGTAAGGCAGTTTGATCATGACCACTTTCCTTACACTTCCAACACAATTCATATTCTATTATAAATGGGCATTGAGTCACTGTATGGCCCATAACCTGGCAATATTGGCAATGATTGCCTTTAATTTTATTCAGTTTACACGCGTCTATACAATGTCCTTGATTATTGCAAAATTTACAAATCAATTCAATTTTATCCTTGACTTTTCTGCAGTTGTTCGACAAATGCTCCTTGTTTTTACACACCCCGAATTATGACAGAATAATGCTTCATGCCCATAACTGTCACAGATTTGACATGCGTATATAGTAGCATTACTTGTATTGTGATTATGTGAATTGCTATATACGTATATGGTTGTGACCGAGCCTGAACGTTGCGCGATTCGAACACCAAGAATCGCGCATAGCGACCTTAGCAACGAGATCAACGACGTCGCGGATGTTATTGTTTATGTTTAGTCTGGTTCATTGATGATTCACGAGAAGTGGATTTATTGAATCTTGAACAGACGAATCTGGAGGACACAAATATTTTCGGACACAGACAATCTTCACAACCCCCAATCCTCACTACACACACTTATGTTCAAAATTCCACACTGGTGGCTGTTATTAAGGAAATAAACAACTTGAAGATACATCTAGAAAACGAACACGCTCAACGAAAAGATTTTGAAGTCCGCTTATCTCAACGATCTGTTGAAGAAGTAAACCTTTCCGACAAGCTTCGACGACGGGATCAGGATTTTCTTTCTTAGAGACGGCTTCGCGAGAACTATGAGGAGAAAATGAAGCACCTGGTACTCATAGAACGGTCAGAGTGGACAAGGAAACAACAGGATATCGAACGTCGATTAACTGTGCTAAGTCGTTCAAATATTTCTAAAACAAACATGAACACAAATTCTGCTATAGCGACTGGCACATCCGATAGGTTAAGGTCTAATGATGTACACCCACTGGATACTACACAATCAACACAAAGTATTAATTTAGGTTATAATCTCAAACCGGATACTTATGATGGTACAACACCACTGCGTGAGTTTTTGAATCAATTTCAATTAATTGCTAGAACAAATAATTGGGATAGTTTTAGGATGATGGTTGCTTTAGCTGCTTCTTTACAGGGAAAAGCTAAATTTGTTCTTGGTAGCTATAAAGATACTGATCCAATAGATTTTGATGTTAAAATCAAGTTTAGAGTTACGTTTTGGTGAAGTACATTTTGCACCAACCTATTATTTCCAATTTCAGAACAGGCGTCAACAACGGGGTGAAGATTTTCCAACATTAGCTGCTGATCTTATGAGTTTAGCTGGTTTGATTTATCCTGATTGTCCTTTTAAAACTCAAGATAAAATCGCCTGTGCTCAATTTGTAATTGCCATTTTCGACAATTCAATTCGGAAAATTCTTCAATTAGAAAGAATTGATTCGCTTCAAATTGCTCTGGCAAGAGCTATGGAAGTTAAAGTTATCGAAGATCAGGACAAGCGACTTCAACATCTAGCTCAGAGAAATTTGGCGAGGCGCAAATGCCCGATTTCAAAGAAATCTGAACTTAGAAATTTTATATCCCTTCAAGGGGTGGCTCCCAATCAGGGATGCAGCCTAACATTGCGTTTTGATACTAACTTTTTCTAAGCACCTCGATAGTTTAGAAAAAAGTGTGCCAAGACACTTTAAAACGCAAAGTACTACGAGGGTGAGTCGATGTTACGCTCATGATTCTTCAATTAAGCGTGACTTAGGGGTGACTTCTAATAAAAAATTACTTTTTTTTACTGTATTTTATACGAGATTTGATTCTAGCTTTGTAGGGACCCCTGCAGTTGTGCTTTAATTATTTTTTGCGGTATTACAAATTTTTTTGCCTTTTAGGGGATGCAATTTTCATGTAGCTTTTTTTATATGTTTCCGGGGGTTATAGGGGTCATTTTTTTTAAACTTCATATATTTTCGTGCTCTATACGCTGGTATAGGTTTCGTAGGTACCGCTTTACGGGCAGAAATCACCTATACTCATGGGCCTTTTTATCCACTATATCGCTTGTAAAAGGTATTTAACTAAAATGAAAGTGTTTATTAAAAATTAGTGAAGGACTACAACAACGTGAAAGAATAAGTTATCGTGTTAAGTGGCAAGATTTAGAAAGTTGTTTTTATAATCGCATACGATCGGGATTGATTATGAACCTGAAGAATTTGGAAATCACTTCCTTTATAAAAGATGCTGAAGCTTTATTCAAACCTCAAATAAAAACATGCTTAAAAAAGAAGAGGCCCTCAAAGTTTACGTAATATTGGCTGCTAAATTTATTATAAAAATGACGAAGAAGTAGCTGAAATAAAGTATTTTAACACAAAAGCTGATGCAATTTTTCCGACATCTGACTTGAAGCAGTGGTGGACAATGAAAGTTTAAGAGACCATACAGCGTGATATAGAAGAGTTTCAAGAAAGGGACTCAGGATGGACACTAAGTGAAATTTTGAAATTAAGCGTGAACATAAACAAATATAATCCGATGCATGCAAGTTCTTCTATAGATTCACCTGAATTTATTCAACGGAAAAAGGCATGTGTTCATGTACAAAATTTTGATGACGCATGTTTCAAATGGGCTATACTGTCTGCACTGTATCCTGCTAATCACCCATATCGTGTATCAAAATACATAAAATACGAAAAAGAACTGAATTTTTAAGGAATTGAGTTTCCAGTTATGTCAAAGCAACTGCCTAAATTTGAAAAACAAAATAATATTTCTATCAATGTTTATATTTTAAAGAAGCATAATAAGAAATTTAAAGTTGTACCAATTTACATTACAAAGGATGAAAAAAGCCGCATATTAACCTTTTGCTTATACAAAATTATTATACTGATGATAATACCGATGAGCAGGTGTTAAATGATTTGGAACCATTAAGATATTCCTACGTTTGGATTAAGGATTTATCTTGTAATGTCCTATGTTCATACATACTTTAGCATTTACGTTACGTATAACGCCTGTACGACTACATCCGTATACTTATACGAACGACGTATACTAAATCGATTGCGACAATACAAAACCGATCGCCGAACATCGGAGCGAGTGCTTTAACCTACGAGTCAGCACTTCTTATACGCGCGTATCACTGACTTACTTTTGTACATCATTCTTGCACATCAGATGTTGATTGGTCGATCGTTGATTCGATTCGGTCGATCGAAGCATTTAGCGTTGGCTTGCAGCTGCACCTCGTCGATCAAGGTGCTCATTTAGTTAATTTTCGTGGTAAAGTTATAACTATTAGATAACATATCAAATCAGTCTGAGCATTATGGGCATTGTGTACAATTCTAAAGTAGGTATAGGCTATAATACTAACTTACTATGTCGTCAAGCAATCAGTCGTCGACGAGTGCTCAAAGCGCTAACACGTCAAAACATACAGTTCCTAAGAAGCCTAGGTCTAAAAGTAGTTCTTGGAATAAAATAAGCTGCATTCTATTTTGCTGCTTTCAGCGAAATGGAAGAGGTACTAAGCATACAGTTACTTGTCGTATTTAACGAATCTGTTGCGCATTACGAGATTCATGCGAATTAGCCCTATACATTGTCAAATTTCAACAAAAGCGATAAAATTCGCATAGGTATACAACATCAAGATCTATGTGTACTGCCTTCGTGCAGTTTTAATTTAAGTAGTTTAAGTTTTAATGAGACTTTTAATTTTTGAATACTACAAGTTAAACAATTATTTGCATTTACTATAAACAATTAAATTTATAAAATTTTGGATAAGTTATTTTTTTAAGTGTGAAAGGTCCGGGCTGAGGCGATACACATGTGATTTACAACCAGAGATTAAGGCCCTTCTTTTCTAGGATTACTTCGCCTTCGAAGCCTCGATCATAGCCCGGCAAACGTCGAAAAGTGGGGTTCGAAATGGAATTGAGGGAGGGAAGCTATGTTCGCTTTCCTCGCGCTGTTACGGTATGGAGTCTCTATGAGGCTCTATACATATACCATCCTGTCCCAAAAAATTTCAATTAAAGTTGATTATTCTATTTAAATACCTACTGTTTACTATAGAAGTCATAGTTTAACCGAATCGCATATATAAGTCCTGTTAGATATGCGTGTAAAGAGACTACCTTAGAAACTTTCAAACCCCTAAAGTTCATCTAAAAACGCATTACAATCTGATGTGAAGCCCCGTCGTCGAAAAAGTGCTTCACATATTTTATTATACTTAAATAAATGAAAACGCATATTTGATAAAATATTAAATTATATTATTAGAATATTCGTCTGCTTCAATTAAATATTTTTTAATATCAACAAATTATTTCATTATAATAATCCAATATTTTGTTCCATTGTAACACCCCGTACAGGCTCCGCATACAAATTATAAATTATATTTAAAACTAATTTTCGTAGAACAAAATTTTAGATTATACAAGAGCATCTTAGGCTCCGCCACTCCAAATACGAAGCTACGCGCCTCAGCTGACAGCTGAGCTCAAAGCAGCAGTACAACAGCAGCGCCACGAGCCAGCCAGCGGCAACAGCAGCAAGCAGCAAGAAAGCGGGGAGAACGCGCAACACGCACCTATATCTATATAGACCGAGCGGCGAGCGCAACGGCGCAATTATAATGAGAGTAGGAGTAGAGAGCGAGCAGCGGCGCGGCGTGCGCATTATAATATAAGTGTGTAATAAGTGTGTATATACACAATTTTTTTGTTATAAAGAATATTAGCAATTTATGCAATATTCTATCTATAAAGAATATTGATTGAATATATTTTTTATTGAAAAGGAATAACATACTATTGTTATTGAAATGATTTTCCACTACTTGGTATCCTGGACCT
Organism: Nasonia oneida; assembly: GCA_037356405.1. Classification (NCBI taxonomy): domain Eukaryota; kingdom Metazoa; phylum Arthropoda; class Insecta; order Hymenoptera; family Pteromalidae; genus Nasonia; species Nasonia oneida. Next base: position 77,347 of record JAZHPH010000360.1, on the reverse strand, counting down.
CTCTTATATTATAAAAATTGTAACGGGGTGTGGGTTCGAGCAGCGAATAATTATTCAAACAACTGGATCGCGCTCCCTCAATGCGGCGGAGGATTCCTTTCCGCCCGCGAAACACCACGGTTGCATGCAACTATTTCAGCTGCTTCTGTTTACTGGGTTTACGCGCTGCCTAGCGCGTGCTCGGCTGCTCAACTGCGTTAAATAATAACTAATAAATAACCCCCGGAGGCGGCGGTATTCGCAGGAAGGAACAAGGATCGGAGATAACGAGCGAGGTTTCGAAATGACGACAAATCACGTAAAATCAAAAGACTAATCTTATATTTACAAGTCGCGAAATAAACGTGATTTTACAGAAATAAAATTATAATACGCGAGTCGACAACAACTTTGCGACTCGCCGCGACGCTAGAATATTCGCGCTTGCACGTGTGTATCGACGTGAATGTCGCGCGCGCTGGATCACCCTCGCATGGATGATCTACACTCGCGCAATCACTCTCTCTCTCATGCACTGCGCGCCACACAAACCTCCACTCCTTCGTCGAAGACGCTCGATGTCCTGGACAGGCCGCAAGACTTTGTATCACCCTGGACCGCTGGGCTAAGGCTGGTACCTCGTAACTCCGCGTCACACTCACACACAAACAAATGCACGTCGAATTGCTGGACACAGCACAGCACTAGCGAACTCGCGAAACCTTGGAGAAAGCGTTAGCGAAGTCGCGTGTTTGTCTATCGAAGGCCGAGAGCTATCTGAGCGCGCTCCTGAAGGATTAGCCCGCGCGCTCGCTCTTTCTATCTCTTTCGCGCCTATTGCCGAATTCGCACGTGTTTATTGTCGCGCACGAGACTTTACGCGGTTTCGTCGCGGCGCAGCGGTACTCATACCGCTACCAGTTAACTGCGGTGCTCAACTCGTTTCAAAATATATCAATAAAAAATCAAATCTTTATTTGTGATCTGCTGTCAAAATTTATACGCAGATCAGTAAATGATCATTGCTCTTCTCTAAAATTTAAAATCATACGCGCTACGCACCGAGAAGAGTCGTGACCGTTTCATCATCAAATAATTATTTTTTTTTTTATTTTTGATTCAAATCATACTGAAAATATAAAATTTTAACTTAATCTTTGTTTGAATCAATTGTATATGTTTTTAGGAAAAACAAATATTTATTTTAATCAATTTTAAAATTTATAAAAAGGACTTTTGATTAAATATTTAATCAGGTCAATGAATTTATTCAGTCAATTCAATTTATAAATTTAGAATGAGAATTATTATATTCCATTTGAAAAAATATTTAAATATATTCTTTATGTCTATTAATAGATTGGATATTAGACAACCTCTGAAAATTAACTGTAGATTGCATATTAAAAATCAAATGAAATTTTGAAACCAAAATCTGGAATTAAAATATTAAAACATATAAAATAACAAGAGTTGAAAGTATTTTTCTTCTTAATTTAAAATTTATTCTTTTGACTGTCATAGTTTTTTTTTAATATTTTCAGTTTCAGTTAATTTTCGTGTTTCAAATCTCTATTATTTAAAATTTTTTACTTTCACTCCTATCAGGAATTAAGAGTGGGAAAAAAGATCTTATCAAAACTTTAATTTTATTACTATTGCAATATATATTTTAACCGAGCGACGTTAGGAGTGAGGTGAATCGCGCTACTAATTGATTAAACCTCCACGTAACTGTCTCACAGTTCTCGGCTGGTGTTGGCTCTCGGCTGCTTTCCTCAAAGATCTGTGCGTACTCTTCGCCGGCACCGTCAAATCCGTTATCTTGTGCGATTCGTGCCGCGACTGTTTTGTAGACACTCGGCAATGCGAGTTCTAAAACGTGAGCAGCCTTAAGTCTTTCTCGTCTTGAACGACGTCTCTGCCAAGCTCTTCAGTGGTCGCGTAATCTTCCTCGATATCGTCGCTTACCAGCCGTGCCTTCAGACGCTGTTTATTGCTCCTATGGTCATCTGAGGTCTTCAATATCAGCATTTCCAGAACGCGATTCACTTCCTCTCTTGAAAGTTTCAGCACCCACTTGTCGACTTCAGTCTCTACCATAGACTGCGGTGTGCTAAAATCTATCTGCGTTTCCATTGAGTAGTTCGCCTGCATCGCACGGCACAACTGTACTATTAGATGTGCCTCGCTGGCGTCATCATTGGCTCCTAACACTGAGCACTTTGTGCGCCCTGAGGCCTCTCCGGACGAATCCTAGATGAACGCCACGCGCAACCCTTCTCGCTTGGTGCGCGCTTCCCCTGCTGACATACTAGGGGATGGCACAAAGTCTGCTGGCACGTACTTGCCTAATAACCATCTTTGTAGTCGTCCAGCTTGATTGAAACGTCTGCCATCTTGACGCAACTGTAACGACTCTAGCGTTATCTTGCGTTCGTCGCTGCTCAGGCTCACGCATCATTGCTCGGTGTCTTTCTCTAAATCAGCCGTAATCTTCATTCTTGGCCGTGGAGGATGCTTGTGCATACTTTTTATCGCCGCGTATCTTGCACGCGATATTGCTAACAACGTCGTGGCAGATCGTGAAACCGTAACACTTATACACACTTTAGAGATAGCTCCTAGGTTGTACTTTCATCGCTACAACGTAAGCTACGAAATTACAACCTGTCTACTCGCAACGTACACTCGTCAACGTGTCGATGTAGCCTAGCTGAATCCCGAAATTCAGTCTAACGAAATAAGACTTTATCACGCGAAAGTAACGCAAACTTTCGTTAATTTCGGTAAACAAAACACAAACCGAATTAACGTGAGAAAAACGTCAGAGAAGCTCGTCTTACTCTTGACGCGCGCACACTCTGCACTTTAGTGCTACAGGCATATACCCACTCACTCGATTTACCTTCGCGTAAACCCGGAAAAAATAAAATTTTCGACGCAAAAGTCGCAAATTTCCGATGAGTCGTGGTCGAATCCGTACACAAGTACGATTATTGCGCGCGTTGTATTATCGCGTGGTTGTCACGTCTTACTCACACACACACGCTCTATACAAATCTTGCTTTTTGAGTTCTTGGACACAAGTTCGAATCCTGGATTCGCGTTCGATTCCTAGACTCACCTTCGCTTCTTGAACGTCTGGATCGATCGCGCGTTTACTATTGTATGCCCGCTCAGTTTCTTCTCTCGGTATTTTATGCTTACCCAGTTACTTCCTGGTACGATGCTGGTAATGAAAATAAAATTTGCACGACAAAAAAAATAATTTCAAACTAATTCGCAGTTTGCTACGTATATTGGAATTTTACCGAAAAATCAACGCACCTTATCCTACTTTAATTTTGTGTGATAGTTTCAGCTAGGGCCTATCTAGCCTGGAGATATGCACTGCTGGCTTTACACAAAAATTCCAATATACCTGCATGTATTTAAACTCTCGGTTCGAGTACTCACGCGCGCGTATAATATACGTTTGGTTCGAGTATAGAATACGCCGTCAAACTCGCACAGCTCGACTGCAACGTAAACACAGAGTCGCACTTGTTTACGTCGGTCGTTGCGGCCTATGCCGTATCTATGCGATCTATCGCGGCTGTGTACAGTGTACGCGCTATAGCGACGCTACCGAAATCTTACTGTTCTCTCTCTCGCGAATATTTCGCGTTCGCGAATATTACATGGCGTTCCCGCGCGCGATTTTTTCTACGATTGTCCCCGCGTTCCTCATCGAATCCACACGTTTATACCCGCTATTGTAACGGGGAAAACTCGGCTATACTTGACCGGATCACAATCCCTCCTTGCGGCAGAGAACTCTCTCAACGCCTGTGATTTCCCTGCGTTGCAACGCAGCTCGCTGCGAGAGCTGCTTCGCGAACGTCGTGTTCGCACTTGTACTATCTCTCCGCACTCTCCTGTGCGGAGCCGGCTTCTCAAATTTGCGTTGAACGGGAGAGAACAACTCAGGAAAATGATGGTAGTCCCGATAAAGTAAAATAAAATAATGTATTGTGCGGCCAATATTGTCTTTTTACAAATGTTCATTGAGTCACATCAATGTCGACTCGGCGTGGAGAGTATCTTGCAAAGCGTACGCGCGCAAACGAGAAGGCCGTTGCTTGGTGCCGCTGCACCAAGTCGCGAAGCTGTAGCCGCTGCTACTGCCGACGCGATACCAATAAAAGGGCTCAGACCTATTTACTTGCTGTCGCCGTTCTCGGTAGGTACGCACCACACTCACATACACTCTGCGGCGGTGCTGTTGTTGGCTCACTCGCAGGATCCGACGTCCACTTTTTGGTCGCTGATTGACAGGCCGGGTCGTCCATGCTTCTGGTAGCAGGAGCTGGCTTGGACATCTTCTTCTCGCGATCTCACACACTCTCACTTTCTCGCACGCTATCGGTCGTCGCTCGATGCCGTCAGTCTCCTACACGAGAGCTGACGCGTTGGCTATTATGGCCGGAAACTATCTGTCTGTCCGACGGACCGCGACTTATACGCAAGGCCCCGAATCTCGCCTAGCGCTTGCACAACGTCGCGTTTGAACGATGCGCAAATCTACCCGATTTCGCACCTTGTTACAAATTATAAAAAAAAATTTTTAATTTCGAATATTCTGAATATTAAAAAAAATGGTATTATTTATTTAATTTAGATTTTATTAGCAATGTATGAAAGGGTGTCACTTTTCAAAGCAAATTTTTAAGAAATAAAGTGGCTACACACTTCTGTCGTGAATAAAGTACTATATGCAATACGAGAGTAAAGTCGATTATTCCTTTGGGTGATTTACTGCCCTTGCTTCGCTCGATATTTTTTTAAAGATCTGCAACTTTTCTACTCAATTTTTTTTCCAAATGCTCGAAATTTAAATTACAGCTAAGAAATCGTTATTGCGATTGTTGGAGGTGACCGCATTCTGTGTAAATATATAACACCGTCAGTTATTATTGTGAAGGATGTTTTTAAGAAACATTTGTGCCTGATTGTCTAAAATCAGGCCCAATTATTACAAAGCTTCCTCTAAAAAGAAGCAATAATTGAAACTAGAATTGTTGATGTATAAAAAGCACACAGGAATGAGAGAAATGTGTTACTATAATCAGGAACATACATACATTTTTATAAAAATATCAACTATGATGTGACATTAATATCCTTATACTATTAAGGGGATTTTGTTCCAAAAACCCTGTTTTTCTATTAAATAAAACTTTTTGAATAAAGTTTGCAAATAAAAAACCGAGTCTGTAGCGCCTGTAGAAATTTGGAAATACAAAATACCCCGTAGCGGATTTGCAAAACTTTTTCGCCGACATCCTCTTAACGTGATGTGTTATGTAAGATAAAAATTAAAAAAATGCTATCGCAATATTAATGTTATTGATAAAATTGAGCTCAATATGAAGATTCGAGCATACTACATGAGCACATTCAATTAATGAAGAATACTGAAGAAATAAAAAAAGTACAACTTCCTTAAAAAACACGACAACGTCGCCGCGAAGTCAAAAAGGATAAGGCTTGACGCGTTTAAACGTGGCTCGGCTCTAGCCGTTTCTCCGCTGCGCGCGGAGAGAGCGGCGACCATGTCGGGCGATTTCACGGCTAATTTTACTGGACTATTAGGGTTGGAATACAGAGAGAATACGGGATAAAAATGTTTGTCTACACGAACAAGATATAAACGACACTAGATTTTTGAGATAGAATTTTGCACAGGCAGAGGGCGCTGGAGTCAACATGCAAGTTTGTACAATTTCTTGAGTCAGTTCGGCTCCACGCTTATGCGCTGTGAGCATGAACTTATTGCTTAGGGGTTTTCGAGGTTGCTCGAAAGGTTGCTGAACACGAATATAGCAACGGCAAGGGCCTCCTGGGTACCTGGTGCCCAGGGTGGCAGTATCAACGTCGACCCCTACAGTTTCACCACTTTGTTCATGTTTCGGAAGTCTCGTCATTTTCTGCATATTTAAATTTTGCAGATTTGCTAAATCGCAAGTGGTTAGAACACAGAGCTTAAATCGGGATAAGGAAAGTTGTAAAGGATTGTTCGAACGTCAAAATTTCGCTGGTCGGCGTAATTCGGCTGGATGGACCTTTTTATAATACACGATCCGTGAGATCCACCGGAACTAGAACGTTGTGTTTTATTTATTTATTGTTTTTTTTTGCAAGGAATCGTATACGAGTCGTTAGAACACTGAGTTTTGATTGCGAGAAAAGTTGTGTAGAATTTTCTGATCATTACAGTTTTGCTGGTTTTCGTAATCAGGCTGTTTAAGCCTTATTTCTCGGTTTTCGGGCGACTTACCCTACCTAGAAAAATGCGTTTTTTCATAATAAATCGACTGACAGTGGTTAAAATAGGAAGCTTCGATTACGACTAACGTGAATAAAGATTAACATTTTTATCAAGCTTGTGAGGTCAACGAGATCCAGATCGAGATGGCGATCCGAGCTCTATCTGCTCACTCGAGTAGCCATCTTCTTCAAATACTCGCTTAGCGATATCGAGTTGATCGAAGTAAGAGGCTAGCTTTTCAAGGAAGGATGCCATGAAGCGAAAGGAGTCCAGAAAGCGAAAGCTGATCTCACTTCCATCCATAAACTTCGTGAAGGAGATGTAGCGATCCATGTTCTCAGGGATGAGGTTGACACGTCCCTTGAAGTTTGCAGCGGTAGCGATCTCCTTGATGATGAAGTGTGAGTCGTATTCGGTGAGGTTGTGGAAGAAGACCGGGATCAATCGAAAGTCCTGGAAGTTCAGGTTGCATCCCTGATGGCCAGCTCCATGGTAGCGTCTAGTTATGTGGCAGTGGTCACGCACCTTCGTCTGCTGCGCGGAAAACGGCTTCTTGCAGATGTGGCAGACGGTAGCCAGAGAAAACGCCTTTTCCTCATCCTCTATGAGCACCGACGTTTTAGGTTTACCGCAAACCTCCTCGATCTTAAATTTTACTGCTTCATATTCAGCTACAAACCATTGGGCAGAGGTTTGCCCATCCTCTCCCTCCACTTGTCTATAGCTCCGATAGCCAGAGTAGTTGTCATTGAAGCTACTCTTCAAATAGTAGCCTATACTGTAAGCTCGATGCTCTTGGTAGGCATACGTATCTTGCGTAGGCTTCAAGAGACACTCAAAGTCGGCTTAGATGACGTAAGGAACGCGCTCGTTGTGTTTGAAATTCTCAAATTTGAGAATTTTTTTCCTTCTCACTTGGTAATGTAACCTTACACTTGTTGACTTGAGCACAGTCAACTTCATGCGCATTTAACAGTTCCTTAGTGTGGAAATAATGCAAACAGCGGTCACAAATATAATGTTTATGCTGTCGTTTGGACTTTTGAGTGTATACTAAGCGGGAGAGGTTCTTAATCCAGACGTAGTGGAACTTGAATAGAGGGCGCTCCTCTTCTTCTTCCACCTTCTCTTTACCTTCATTCACGTAGTAGTTCTGAAATAGAAGTAGATTCACATGTTTCTCCTTCTTCTCCGCAGTCACATGGCATAGGGATACTTCGTAGCGCTCACTCCTCTTCTTCAGGATTTAGAGGTTCACCGAGATGTTGTTTTGCCTTTTAAACTTGGAAATGTCGTTGGGTTGCATCGGGAACAAAATACCTTTAAAACTGAGTTAATCCTTGAAATCCTTGTACCTGAAGACACGCTCTGCATTCTTAGCTGGCGGACAAGATAGCCCACTTGAAGCACTTGTTATCCTGATTTTGCACGTTCATACAAGCTTGCTTCTTCTTAATGAATTCCGGTAAATCAATGTACGAGTTTCCCTTCATGGGTTTAAACTTGTTTATGTTTACCGTCAAGCTTAAGATTTGATAGAGTCCAGCCGGAATCTTACTCTTGGAATTCATCTATTTCAGTCTAGACAGGTTGTTGCACGTTCTCTCGAAACCACTTCTTCAAGTCTGTTGTCTGATGAATAGATGCGTTCTTCGTGTTGAAGTACTTCACTTCGAGATTCTCTGAATAATTTTTCTGAATAGCGTACTCGGCTACAAGCTCGGTATTGACCTTGACAGCGTTCTGCACAGAGAGTGCTACCTTGATCTTTTCCTCGAAGAGGGGGAGAACATCGTTGACGAATGAAACGTTGTCAAGATGCCCGAGGTTGGTTATAACATCTGATCTGATACCCGTCTCGAAAGCTGATTAAAAATCATCCCATTTAACTGTGGGAGGATTACCTGATCGATCAACGCGTAGATCACCACCTCTCTTTGCTAAATCAAGGAGCTTGTCTTGAATGGTATGCAAATGTTCATTATTGTCAGAAAATAATTGAATTATTATATTACTTACCCTAGATCGTTGAGGAGTCCTGGATCATTGTGGTTTGCACTAGGTATACTTTAATCGTCTTTTTCGAAAAGTATTTTGCATTAGGTACTTCAAGGTCAACTCGTCGATCGACTGGTGAGAATGATTTCGGAGGTCCAGCGCAGCTCCCTTTATACCCCCGATTAGCTGTGCAGGTAAAAACCTGTCAAACCCCCACCGCTAGAGACAGTGTTGCCGGTTCGAACATGTTTGATGATCGTATACGAGTCCTCTACAAGCATTGTACTAGAGAGGTCTTATCCCCACCAGTGGAATCTCTTAGCGGCGGCTCGATTGATGCGCAAATTACGTCTGATAAGGTTGCGCAGTAACCGACGGAGTGGTGGAGGATGCGGTGGCTCGATCGATGCGTAGAAAGCGGCCACTGAGGTTGCGCAGTAGTCGATGGAGGGGTATATAAGAAGCGCGAGTGCTCGAGAGGATTAGTAGACTTCGAGATGGAGTACGTGGTGGACGTTCAAGGTTTAAAGACATCATCCAATGAATTTATCTTTAAGGAGTTTGCGATACTTGCTCTCGAAGAAGATGCGACTCCTTCCGTATTCTTATTCGAACCATATTGCAAGTGGTCCAGTCTAACATCGAGGAGTCGGTGCAGTAATCGCTGGTTGGAGAGGAACTTCCACGGGATACCCTGGAGCGCGGGGGAGATCCGCTACAAGGTCTTGATAAGGACGTTGCGGAATGCCCTGAGAAATGCGTCTAAAATCTACGTCAAGGGGTTAGAGAAACAAGGATGGCTGAGAAAAGTTTTACCAGACTACAGGTAAGTATATAATTATTACTATTTAAATAATAATAAAATACTTGAACATATCTTTTTTGTTTACAGTATTATTTACAACATAGAAGACTTTGGATGTCCGGTTTTATCCAACCTTTGGAAGGAAGTGTACACGCTGTGCAACCATCATTCTCTATGTTGGAACCCTGTTTGTGCCCTACGGAATGTTAATTCTATGAAGAATTTCTTGTTATGGAGTATGGAGTTGGTCAGGATGAAGTGGATACAGCTAAGGAGGATCATGGAGTGACTTCTAGAATAAAAAAAATATGTAATATATTATAAATTGTAATGTTGTGGATTTTTCGGGAAATTCGAGATTACGCCATTTACACGTTAATATTGGTAGCAAAGTCGCCCGACCGTATTTGTTAAACAGGCGCCAGGTAAAACGAATTTTACTTTAGACGAAATCAACTTACACGTTGTCGACTATTAGAAACGTCTTATCTCTGAGGATATTCGGCCGTAGATAAAATCGGGAGAAAAATTGTAACACACTATTTTAATGCACTGAAATCACAATCCTTTTATTTCTGTTACTAATTATGCGACTCACAGCTAAGCATCGGCTAAAACTCGGCGGCGAACTTATATCCGTGCGACACGCTTTCGCGAAAACTAAACTTTTGACAGTTATACACAATGGCTCCGCGAGTAGAGCAAGCCTACTCCCGGCAGTATGGCTATAATATTTTACAACAAATACTTCCCTCTCTCTACCTTAGTATATATATCCGGGTATTCTTCCTTCCTCTCGTTCGGGTAATGTCTCGTTCTCTAAAATTTCGTCGCAAAAAAGAAAAAAAAACTATTTAGATTTTCGGCACTACCGGGGGGTCTGCTCCAGGCTGTGTTTCAAAACCTAATGTATGCCTTTTCTTCCACGTAGTGTATGCGTGTGAATGCGTGCATGTTTTGTTGTACCTCGTGTGATTGCAGTACTCATTGTCGGCTTGCTAACGCACTCGTCTTCGGCTCGTGATAGCTTACCTCTTGCTTGTACTGCAAATTCTATACTCGGTGTAAAAACGTCTACTTTACGCCCGAGGTACACAATATACTATTATGACACAGCGTGCGTAAACCGAGATTTAGCGAGTGCATTGCACGAGCGTGCAGTAAATCGAGGTTTACGCCACAACGCCTCATAAAGTAATAATGTTTACTTGCAAACGTTTCGCGTATATTAAAAATGTCACGTTGTCTAGTTGACGCAAAAAAATTGAAGCGCTATGAAAAGGCACCGCTATGTATTAGCGCGTCGAGGGGCCCGAAATCCAGCAGAAAGAACCGAGAAAACATGATAGCCACTTGCAACATGTGTAAATAAGTGCGGCTGATATATGTAAGGAGAAAGCCGAGCTGTGCGAGCACGCTAATATGCGCAGCGAAGATTGCGTAGTGGTGGGAGAGAGCTGTTGTTGCTTTCGTGATGATTTCGGTCTGTCGCGCCGCCGTGACGGCCGCTGCTTGCCGATTCACTCTCCAGTAAAATGTGTACCCGGCGAAACTATAGAAGTATTTACTTCGAAAGCAAACAACTATCCAAATTTAAGACATTGGCGTGCTTGCGCGCCTGAATAAACCCTAGTAACATACAAAGTCTAGGTGCAGCCGCTTTTACACTCATCGGCATGTGTGCTACGCCTATCGGAGTAACTTGAAGAGTATCAGCTATATCGAAGGTTTCTCCGTGTCAGGAAGGAAGCGTAGTACACCGCACCGGCCAATATCCTTTAATTTCTTTTCACACCTGTACTGCACCATAAGTATCAAAACTCTTATTCGATTATCTTGATAGTAATCTTGAATTACATCTTGAGAATCTTGAATCAAACAAGTAATACATTTATTTCTTTACACAAACTTAACCAAAATATTGATTCGGAGTCGGCACTGAAATAGATACGGAAAAGACACAGAATGTATAAGAACTCAACAAATACAAAAAAGGACACGGAAACTGACACGTAGCAAACACGGAAGTATCAGGGACACGAAAACGGAGAAAACAGGCAACTGATGCGGACACAGGCACGGAAACAGCAACGGAAACGGGGACGAAAACGGACGTCGGAAAAAGACACAGACACGAAAACAGACACGGAAACAAAAATGAACACGGTCGCGGCAACGGAAACGGAAACAGATACAGACAAGAAAACGTAAGTTGGGAGAACAAACGGAAGCAAACACGGACCAAAAAACGGACGTCGGTGAGGACACGGAAATAGAAACGGACACCGAAACAGAAATTCAAAAAACAAACGGAGTTGGACACGGACGCGGAAAATGACACGAAAACAGCAACGTAAACGGACAAGAAACGGACAAGGACACGTAAACGGACACCGAAACGGAAACAGACATGGACCAAACGGATACAGATATGGAAATACATACGGAAACGGACACGGAACCAACACAGAACAAACACGGAAACGGACACGAAAACAGACATAAACACGGAAACGGACACGAGAACGGACACGGACACAAGAACGGACACGGACACGAAAACGGAAACGGAACCAACACGGAACGGATAAGGAAACAAAAACAGACATGGACACGGAAACGAACTCGAGAACGGACACTAACACGAAAAAGAATACGGAAACAGACACGGACACAAAAATGGACACGGAACGGACACAGACAGATAAAAGATAACGGAACTTCCACGGATATTACACAAATTTAAAAGGGGTGAGTGCTCATAGACATTATTATTCTGAATCCAGGAAAATTTTTTTTAGGATTCTGACCATTTTATGGCCGCATTATAGCAATTTTTAGATTTTTGTAAAAATATTTTTGCTTTTTTTTTTAATGATATGACTAATACAATATATTCAACAATAGTGTATTTCAAAAAGCATAAAATTGGTTACTTGTTCTCGCAAGATTTTTAAGATTGACCGTTCCGTTTAACTCTTATGATGAAAAAGGTGATTTAAAAAAAAATTAATTTCTCCAAAACTAAAGTCAAACTTTTTGAAAAAATGTATACCCTGTATAACTCAAAATTACTACTACTCAAAATAACTTTTTGTTAAACCTTCTAACTCGCTAACTAAAGTTCGTGGTCGAGAGAGAGAGAGGAGATTCTTACTATACTCTTTATGGGTGAATCGGTCTCTCCAGACGTGTGCTCGTGTGAGCGGTCAGAGCGGAGCTCTCCGGCAGCGCTACTCTCTCGCGCTCGGTGGGACCACCTATCGGTGAAGCGCCTACAAATTCATGATTTTATGAGGTATTTAAAATATTGAGGTTTACATTTTTTCATGAAAATTATATGATTTGATATTGTGACAGGTGTTCCTTCAGTAAAATAATTATAGTACGTTATAATTTTAAGTATTTCTAATCGTTTGGATTGGTTTTGACCTGCAGTTAAATAATTTTCATATTAATTATTGCATTTTGTTGTATTATTCTGTTGAAACTAAATAGCTAATAACTATACAAGTGTGATGCAATAGAAAATATTTTGGTTAAACAGTTTATGTAACAGAAATAAATGTTATGTATTATATTTCATAACCAAATAGCATGCGATAACAGTTAATTACATAAATAACAGTATAATAAAACAAAATTAGCATGTATTAGTTACTTCCTTTGTTTTTCTTGTCTGACGTAAGGCAACTTCTTTAACTTGAATTTGATTTTAAAATTCCCACATTGGCAGGCAAACATGTAAATACCTATTTTGTCTACTACAAATTTGAACCATAAAATTGTATAAGAATTATAAAAATATTATTGTGCGTATACAGACGTAAGATAAAGGTTATAAAGAGAAAAAACTTGTATGACTATATGTATCATAGTGTGCTATTAGTGTTCTGAAAAGTATTTGTGCGTATAACCCTACAGCATATGTATGAATAATATACAGCTAATCAGCTTATTTGATTCAAAATGATGTATGTGACTTAAAATCGTATGAGAATTATAAAAATGCAACTGTGTATATACAGACATAGCATGAAGGTGATAAAGAGAAAAACTTGTATGACTAAATGTATATCAATAGTGTAAAGTACATAGGTTTAGCTTATCATCTTAATGTAGGATTATAAAGGTTGTAATAGTGGGTCGGAACAATTTCTAGGCTCGTTATGTTAGAAAAACATGTAGATATGCAGTAAATAATTAGATTTAAGAAAGAGAAATAGAAAATTCCTTATCATTGATATAATAGGTCCATTAGTCGTAAATCTATAAATAATTAGCTATTTTATACAAGTGTATAAGTTCATACGCCTAAATACTCGTGTAATGGCATAACTTGATCATATTTAATTAGATTTTAATGAAATTCATTTGGAATAAAAAGATCAAGTATAACCTAAAATGAATATTTTCCTCAGATGATAATTTAATCCAAGTTGGATAATTAATATAAATATTATTTAATTGCACCACGTCTAGATTTAAAGATTTTATGATAAGGAATGCAAAAAAATTTTTTTTTATTTTTAATTAGTAACGCATAGCCAGAGTTTGATTTTTAGTGTTGAATCACATGGAAACTAATCGAAATAATGCTATATAGGTCATTAAAATAATTATCTCAAATTCTACAAGAAATTTACAAAAGAAAGGTATTCATAAGTTTTTACCTAAAATGCTTCTATTTTTAGTTATAAGCCATTTTAGTTATTAGGAAAAGCAAAAATTTCAGTTTTTGATATGGCTATATCTTTGCATAGGGGGCACTTAGAGTTCTAAAATTTGTTTTGTCTTCTTTTGGGGGTACTGAACTAGTATACCAATTTTGGCCAAGATTAAAAAAATTTTTCCACGGGTTGACCTGAAATATATTTTAACATATATTATGTGTGTTTTGTTTAAGAGTATTTTTCGCACTGGAATTATTATTGATTTTTAGGTAACTACTTTCATTATTTGTCGTATAACATTGATACAAAACTTTTTACGGCAATAAGAAAATCGCTGCGAATTATTTGGCACGTAGGTTTCTCCAACTAATTTTATAGTTTCAATAGATAAAATATTGTTCAAATATACAGTATATTAATGCTTTTTTTCAAATATTTTGACCTGACTTTAACAATTAATTGATGTTGGCTTAATAAAATTTAATTTCGTTAATAAAATGTTATTTGTTTACATACTGTATGTACATATTATTAGATTGTAGTATGAAAGGTAAGGGTCAACTAAAAAGGAAGGCTTTTTAGGCATTTGCCCATTCAATGCTTCAGTACACCCCTCCACCACTTCTTTGACACCCCAGCCATATTTCATCTTGTATACTGTAACGGAGTTTTTGGGAACTAAATCGCGCAAGAGTAAAACAACGAGGAGAATTTAGCCCCACGTCCCCGACATCTCAGGCACGCGCTCTTAACACTAAGCCAACCACGCACTACCCTGCAATCGCGCCGACTAGCTGTTCAACGAACGCTGTTCCCGTTTCCCGTCCACCACCCGTCACAATATCAAATCATATAATTTTGATAAAAAAATTTCAACCTTAATATTTTTAATACCATAGGGTCCTCATAACCTTATAAAACTTTGAATTTTCTCATAACATTTTGAATTTTAGTTATCGAGTTATAAGGTTCAACGAAAATAGTAATTTTTCAGTTATACAGGGCATATATACAGGATGAGAGACAAAGAATTTGTATCTTAATATCTTTTAAACTGATCGGTTTCATGAGCTGCAAAAAGAACTTAGCCAAGGTAAGCAAAAGATCTATATTTTCCTCAGATTTTAACTTAATTGAAGTGTTTTTCTTACGACATAGAAAATTCCATTTTTTTGGTTTTCGATTTCTAGCTCAAAAACTTGTAGTACCCCGTACAAGCTCCGCAAGGTGCGAAAGAATTATTAAAAAACTAAAACCATCTAAACACAATTTTAATAATACCCGAGTATTTTACACTCCCCACTCTTCACGCCAACGCTCCGGGCCACAGCTGAGCAGCCAGCAGCAGCAGAACATCACTAGCGCTACTAGCCAACGGCGGTGGCAGCAGAAACAGCGGCGGGCGGTAAGCGCGTGCACACACACACACACACACACACACTGTGTCACGAAGCGACCGGCGCAGCGGGCGCGTAGATTTAAATAAGCAAGAGTAGGAGTACTGCGCAAAGGCGGTGCGGCGCGCGCATTATTATAAGCCTGTGTGAATGAAAATTGTATATAGGTGATGTGTGAATGTGATTCCTGCGGCTCAATCCCCGCTCTCCCCGAAGCTTTAAGGTGGCCTATGGCTTAGCAGCAGCACAACTTAAGCAACAATGCAACTAAAGCGCCTAATTCCTGCTCTTGAGCAACTTACGCCTTAAATAGGTAAAAACTTATATACATATTTCTACATTTTGTAGACTTGTAAATTCTCAAATCAGACAAGATAACGCAACTAACGCATATCTGTCAAAAACTCTGAATAATTCTCACCGACTAATAAGACTTCGACGCAGACACAATGACGCCGATTATAGCTCATTTGTTAAAAGTGTATTGTAAACATCAGAGCGAATTTAAAAATTTAATTTTGTTACTACAAATATTGTAAAACCAAATAATGCTAAACTCAAACTGCCCGAGATGAATCCTAAGTTTATTTTTCTAAAACCTACTAATTCGACAGAAGTCAAAACCATAATCAATAATTTGAAATTCAAAAATGTTGGCGTTGATAAAATCAATGGCAAGACGCTAAAGGTAATTTGCAACTACATTGCAGAACCATTACAGTACATGTTTTTAATCTGTGTATCGAAAAAGCAATCTGGCCTGATTCACTCAAACAAGCCAAAACAATGCCAGTCTACAAATCTGGTGAAAGACATAGCATAACTAATTATCGACCAAACTCGCTCATATCAAATATTGCTAAGATTTTTGAGAGAATTATTTATAATCGAATATACGATTTTGTAGAAGAACATAATGTAATATCCAAGCAACAATTTGGTTTTATGAAGAAGATCGGTACAAAAAATGCTCTAAATAGTTTAATGAACATGCTATACAATAATGTGGTTTAACGAATGCCAACAATCGTAACTTTTCTGGATTTGGCAAAAGCTTTCGATACTGTTGAGCACCGTATATTATTGGACAAACTGTATTGTATAGGGATCAGAGACCAGGCGTTGGATCTCCTTGCAAGTTATCTAAACAATAGATATCAAAGAGTAAAAGTAGATGGAAAAAAGAGCAAATTCTTATTAGTAAATACAGGTGTACAACAGGGTATTATCCTAGGACCATTACTATTTATCCTATACATTAATGATATCTTGAGGGAGATCCCTCGTGAGGCAATTATGGCATACGCTGACGATACGGCAATAATAGCGACAGGGAAAAATTGGGAAGATGCCCAAAGTAATATGAACAAGTATTTAGGAGTAATATCTAACTGGTTAGCACTCAATGAATTATCATTAAATATAGATAAAAAAGTCTGTATGACTTTCGGCAGCTATGTTGATAGTGTGCCAGCACAAACAAATATTAAAATAAGAGACACAGCTGTTACCCGAGTTGAAAGTGTTAAATATGTAGGGATTGTCATAGATTACAATTCAAAATGGAACAAACACATCCAATACTTAGTCAAAAAAAAAAAACTCTTCGTATGATTTATTATACTTTCTTTCATAGCATAATAAGTTATGGAATCATAGCTTGGGGAGGAGTATATAGAAATTACCTAGATATTCTACAGAACTTACAAAAAAAAACTAGAAATAGTAAATAAAAACAATTTTATAGTTCATACAATCCCCTAAATATTGAACAACTATTCTGTTTTAATGCATTGAGACTACACTATGATGACCTTAAAACACAATTTCTTACATCGGATAGCGTAACTAGGAACAAAAGTATTATTATACCCAAAAACAAGAAAAGAATTAGCGATAAGGATAGTTTTAAAAAAGCCATAGTCATTTTCAATGCTTTACCAAATAATCTAAAAACTGTAAATATAGAGAAATATGTACAAATAAAAATGATTTAAGACTGGATAAAACTCAACTGTTAGTAGTTAGATTGAGGGCTGTATATATAATATATATTACCGAAGTCATTGTAACCCAAAGTGATCTCATCAATATGTTATTAGTTACATTGTTTTTTTTTTGTTTGTTGAAAAAGATACAAATCAGTAACTTGTTTTTCAAGTCTGTAAGAATTTAGTTATACGTACTTTATTTTTATATGTATTCTTATATTTTTGTGCATCCCAGTTCTGCGATCAGGTGACTGTCTTTACCTTAGCGGGGATTTCGGGTATTAGTTGTACGATTAATACTCTGTAAACTTTACTGGTCTAATAAATAAATAAATAAAAATAAATATGCGAAATTTATACAATATTCTTTCTAATTCTTATTGATAGAATATACTAATTTTTGTTATCAAAACACAATTACGAAATCTTATTATTGTAATAATTCTCCACTACCTGATATAAATACACCTAAATATTATTAATAGAAAACAACATAAAATCAATTATCTGTATTCGACCTGTCGTCATAATTACTATGTAGGTTAGCAAATGTAAATCACTCTGCATAAATAATTCAAAATATTTACGCGCATTGGATCAAGCAGAGTGGTGAGCGTTTTATTGCCGATCCTGCCCGGATATCAGGTTTACAAAGTGGAATTTATGACAGTAATTTATAACAACAATCAAATCTTCTTTGACAAACTCATCGCAATTTACGCAATCACTTAAATGCAACTTATGCAATATACACGACTCTGACTTGCATTATCAAGCAACCAAACAGACAAACAGTCTTGCAATTATTGTATGCATTCACGAACAAATTTATCTGACAAATATAACATAAACACACGATGGCAGACACAGGTAGAAACATATTCTCTAGCACACTTAGAAAGAGCGGAAAACCTGAGTACACAACTAAATGAAACCCCTCACGCAGTTCTCACAACGGATGATGCGAATCAATCTATAATCGGTAATCCTTCCTTAAACGCTAACTGGACTCGTATAGTTCATGATTTTTGAAATAGGGCAAGACACACTAACAATGAAGGTCGATGAATTCGAATCTAACATACTCAATATGCCAGACAACGATGATTTACAAGAGTTTAAGGAAAAGGTAACAAAATCCATTGATAGTAGAGTAGCTCTAAATATTTATAAACTTCAGCTTAAGGCTTAATCGGAAATAAGCCCTATAGAAAACGCCGACGCTTTGATTCACATAGCTATCGAAAAACATGAGGAAAAGGCGGAAGTCTTACTATCCAACATGAAAAAAGACATAACCGCAAAACTAACTGCTTTTACGAACACAAGTCAAAATTGCCTTAAAATAATTTAATTAAATAAAACGCGAATCAAATTTCTGGGAGTAGAGCATGTAAAATATAATGACGCGATTATTAAAAGCGATGAGACTACAAAATCCTAAAGCATGTATCGAAAATTCCAGCGAAACTTTTTCTGAAGGATTTCAAACATCATCTAGTAGAATCAACAAAATTCAGTCTTCTAGTCATGAATCACTATAAATAGCAGTAAATACCGCCCTAAGTCTCGCATCAAAATCGTCTAAATTAAAACCACCAACATTCAAAGCCGACAGCAAAGATAAACCAATGCGATATTTGCGGAAAATTAAAAAATATATTGATGTTTTGAATGAAGACAGTGCTGAAATGAATTTTATAATCAGTCAAACATTAGAAAATACAGCTTCTTCGTGGTTTGATATCACACAACAATCAATTAATTCAATGTCAGACTTCAAAAGGAAATTCAAAACTTTCTTTTGGAACAAAGATATTTAAGACGAGTGGTCTCGCAAAGTAGAATACAACCGTTATAACAGTGGTTCTAAATACTCTCGTCTTGAATATGCAACGTATGCGCGAGGATTAGCGCAAGATCTTGGAATAAATTTTTTCAGAAGCAGAACTTGTACGGAAAATCTCAAATCATTTTGACTGGGATGTAAGATTCGCCTCAAGTCTCCTACGACGCTGACAACAATAACAATAACAGCACCATCACCGACCAGGGCTAGACCCAGAATTGTCGGTATCAAGCCAGTCAGGTTCAACCAGGCTCCGACTCCAACGACGCTAGCCAAAGCTGCGTGCGCTTTTTGACGCACCAGCTATTGCCATTGCTAATAACACAAATACGACTGAGGTGAGCAAAAAGAACGAGGTCTATGTAACCCCTGTGCCCCAAAGGCTAGTCACCTGACCTCTGCTGCACAAAAAAATGCAGGTGCAGGTAATATAGAATTGAAGGTGGACGCAGACAGTGATAAAAGAGCTGCTTACGAATCGCACAGGAATGTGTGCTTAGACCGCTTCGGCAGCAAAATCGATTAATTAATTAACTATGTCAAGAACAGGATGCCAGCGTTCGGGAACCTGGGGAAAGAAAACCACGACAACTCTAAGTCTTAGATCTCGAAAGGCGGGTACAACAAAGGAAGCCCTAACTACTTAGCAGGATAGGAATAGAGGGAATCAAGAAGAGGATCAACCTAAAAAGGCAGCGTGACAGGAAGTCGTCATAAGAAAGTCAAAGAGAAAGGAGAAAAAGGCAAGTAAGGAGTAAAAAGTGTCCCTGGAGTCACCAACCAGAATAGGACCAGCAAGAACGGAGCGATCAAGACCCCCTAGATCAGATGCACTAATCATCAAGGCTGCAGAAGGAAAGAGCTATGCAGACATTTTTTCAAAAATGAAAGCGGCTCCTTTACTTAAGGGGTCACAACACTTTTAAATCCTGAAAAAAAGAAATATGAGTAAAATTTTTTTTGTGATATTTAGTATAAATACCTTTAACTTTACCGTTATAAAACCTTAATTATCCCTGCTGCCCATTGTGGCAGTCGGTGCAATGTTTTATAAATTTTTTACTGTCCGTAGGATTCCAAATGTACAAATGGTTTTTTTGGGCACAGATTCAAGGAGGATATTTTTTACACCTGTAGTTTTAGTATAAATTCAGGGATTTTTGTTTGAATGCTTAGAAATGGTTTAGCAATGAAAATACTGAATTTTTTCCCGCTTATTATGCCACCTTTTTGGGTATAAAACATTTTCTAAACACGAGGACACAAGGTCGATTTCGTCTTGTTAGTAAGCAGTGCAAGGATTTGAACGAGCCATCCTGGGAATCCGACGCCGCAGGTAAAACAGCAATATACAAAGATTTTGCCTTCCAAGACAGGATAATGACCAAGGAAAACGGCTTTACGAGAGCAGAATAAAACTCTTTATAAAATAAATGCGCTTTTGTCTACCGTACGGTATCAGACAAGGCAGTCTGCGTTATAGCAGGGATCCCGCCGATAGACCTATTAGTGAGGGAGATGAAAATGGTCTACGAAGAAAAGGGATAAAACAGTAGCAAAACGAAAATAGAAATTAGGGACGCCGCTTGGAAAGAGACGATCATAGAGTGGCAAAAGAGATGGGATATTAGCAATAAAGGGTGGTGGACACATCGCCTTATAGCAAGTATAAAAGACTGGACTAAAAGAAGACATGGTGAAGTGAACTTTTACCTAACGCAGTTCTTAATTTTTTAAGTAAACATGGATGCTATCGGGCGTATCGGCGCCGATTCAATTTGAAGGATTGCCAGGATTTTTCGATGTGTTCAAATGCAATCAAAGACACCAAGCATGTATTCGGTAAATGTCCAAGCTACCAACAGGAGCGAGAGAAACTTGAGTGCTATCTGCAGACCAGAGTAACTCCTAAGTCTATCATGGTAGTTATGATGACTTTAGCCTACGGATGAAGTGCAATAAACAATTTTGCTGCAGATATCCTTCAGAAGGTCCAAAAAGACGAAAAAGGAAAAAGAAGAAGAAGTGAGATGCTGCAAGAAACAGACGACTGGACAATGCAGTGGGGTGTAGACGGCAGACGACAAAGGAGATAAATGATGATAAACTATCCAGAGACGTAAATGGAAGACTTAAGACATGACGACCACATCAACGTAGCCGAAGTCTCCCCGCAAAGCAATATTCAACAGTGTTACCGCGGGGAGGATATACCTATAGAGAAAGAGCTAGGTCCTACGTACCTAGGGTCGGTAAGGAGCACGAAGAATATTCTGTTACCGTTGAAAGTTAAAAACTAACAGTAGCGAATGGTTTTAGCGAAACCGATAATTTTACTATTACAATGCTTCTTCTAGGAAGAAGCAATACCAGGATCGCATATAAATTTACTTTCCCTGTTTGAAATGTCTAACTGAAACCTATTAAGTAGTATATTACAATACAAGTGGCATAAATAGTCCATTACGGCACCCGAACGTAGCAGAGCAAAACGCCATGCCGTAATGGACTATTTATGCAGCTTGCTCTGCAATACAGCGTTCTCTAATTAGCTGCCGCAATAGAATCGTGTTCCTCTTAGTCACTTGTGAATAGAAGAAAAAATAAAATATACTCAATCCTAGTTGTCATTTTTACTTAAAATCGTTTTTATAATTTACTCAAAGACAAAATAATGTCCATTTCAGATTACCAGATCATGTATCACTCGAAGAAGGAGCCTTACTTGAGCCTTTATCCGTTGGAGTACACGCATGTAAAAGAGCTGAAGTTGGAATTGGCTCAAATTTATTAATTTTGGGTTCAGGTCCAGTAGGTCTTGTAACTCTTGTAGCAGCGAAAAGCATGGGTGCCAAAAAAGTAGCAATTGCAGGTCAGTTACAAAACTTTTTTTTAATATCTCTTCCTCTTTCTTTCTCGTATTACGCTCGACCTCTCTGTTAGACCTTCTGAGCGCAACCCACTGCAAGCGTTGCTCTATTCTGTCCCAAGAACCAAGGCACTTTAACAGTCATTCGATGTCTTGGCCTCCTCTTTTTAAATTCGTTGCACCAAACCAAGTTTTCGCCCACCGACATAGGCGCTCTTAAACATTCTCTGCGTGCATCGCTCTTTAAACGCGACCGTTGAGATTAGGCCGACAGAGTGACCAACGAGAAGTTAGTTATTTAGTTTATTTAGTTATTTACTTATCTAGCAGTAGTTTAATTATCTAGGCTAACTTTTTATTTTTATTTTTTATCAAGCTCGTCCTATGTGTATTTTTTCGAATCTATGTAATCCTTACCAGACACTGCGTTTGTATAACGGCGCTCTCATAGTCTTAAGTTTAGCTTACCTTGTGTCCTTGAGACCTATCGAAGTGTCTACATGAATCTCTATAATATTATATTATACTCTATTATTATTTTTTTTTATATTATAGCCTTCTCAAGTCCTCTTGAAGAGTCAGATATGGCTCTTCTCACTGCCCGATACCATACAATGGTACCGGCCAGAGAGGTTCTCTATAGTCACGGTACATGTGCAGCACATCGGAATGTAGTGCACATGCATCTCGACTGGACCTACAGTTTAATTATACAGTGCGAAACTGTATACTGTGGGATCCGAACCCCTGGAGCTTTGAAGTTATAAGACACTTATGTATATAACATACAAACGTATGTAAACATAGAGGTGTCCCGATGTCAGAAAAGCCGAGAGTCAGGCTTGAACTATTCTATTATACTCTGCGCTATATTTTACTTTGCTACGAGAGCCTACCACGATTTTCTCCGTTATTATTATAACTTGTCATTACCTTATTTCTAGCACCTGATGGGGTCCTACACCAAGGTGAAAATAGACCAAAAAACAATCAATCTTTCGCTTTTAGCAAGTATGCTTATGTTTGACTCTAAATTCACCGTAGGATATAAAACAATGGAACGGCAAGTGTGCATTCAAATAATAATTTTAACTCACTCTTGGTTTTATATTTTTTAGTAAAATCTTATTTTTGATAATCGCTAAACAGCCGATTTTACCTTACCTGCTGAACCTTAATACTTGACATTTCTTTAACTAATTTTACTACATTAATTAATGTATGTTTATAAGCATTTAAACAAAATTTTGAAGGTTTTTCAAACGTTTGAAAAATAAAACTCGTTTTTAAAATACCCTTATGTGGATAAAGTCAAAACTTATAGTTGCCACTATTTTACCTTGTCAGAGGTGTTTTTTAATACCGATTTCATATCCATTTCATGCAATATTATAGCTTATTAAGAAATTACAAAAAAAAATTAATCACAAAATTTATTTTTTTGTAAAGATCATTTTAAAAGAATAAGTTGCACAATTTATTCTTTTGTAAAAAATGTCCTGATGCATCAAATCAAATAAATGCAGAACATTTAAATTATTGATAAATAATATCATTTTCAACCATGAATGTTTATGTACAATGATTCTTTTTGTTGATAATAACAACAACGATCAATTTTTTTAATTATAGGAATTTTATTCTTTGATAAAGATGAAATCGCTCAATTTTAATGAATTGTGCGATTTATTCTTTTAAAATGACATAGAAAAATTTTATTTTTCACAAAAGATATAATTGTGAGATTTAAATATATACAATGCTTTTCCATGTAGATGATGACCCATTGACTAGAAAGTCATCCTGGCACCTAGACATCGTCTACAAGAAGTTACGATTTTGCTCTCTTCCTAAGGAAGCCTTGTAATAGTAATTTTTGGAGTTTGTGTAAAAACATGTGGAAAGTGTGTTTTGATGCATTTTTAGTCGAAAATGGTGTTTTTGAAAAATGTCCGTACGGATGTATATGTGTGTATTCGTTCGTATACGCCTGTGTCTCAGTTTCTACTCAGTAGATTTTGACCCACCAGGTCTCATTTTCTTTTTTTTTACTAGTACGTAGTGGAAAAAAGTCCATTTTTACATTTTGTGGACGCATTTTTTTTATTGCAATTTTTTAGTTTTAAGATTTTAGTTTTTTCTAATAAAGTTATTGAAAAAGTTAATAAAAAGTAAATTACTTGATATGTACCTAAAAGAGAATTAAATTACCTATCTTTGTACCGCAAAAAATTTATATTAGCGTTCCTCCTATTTCTTTTTTTTTTTGTTGTTTATCCGGAGAGTTGGAGAAATGCTTAATGCACCATGACAGGAGCCGTGCGAGACTCCCCGTGTGTGGGACTCTCCTGACGCGGGACAGACGTCAGACATACCCACTAAAACTCCACCTCTCAATGGCCGCGAAAACCCCCCGCGGTAGCCGCCTTCGCATTCCTTCGGGGGGGTCGCCTGTCTTATGCTATTCTAGCCGTGAACTAGTCTTTCAGACACCCGTCATTGTTTTTGGCGCGGAGAATCGCCTCCATGTACGCCGTTATCTCGTCCCATTTCTGCTTGCTTTCAAGCATCGATTCTACTACTGTCTCAGGCGTGAGCGCCCCTATCGTCAACTCTAGCTCTCTACGTCTTTCGGCCCAGCGAGGGCAGTCAAAGAACGTGTGTCTCACATCGTCCCGTTCGTCACCGCAGTATTTACACCCCGGTGTTGCGAATCTGTTCATCGCGAACAGGTAACTCCTAAAGTATCCGTGTCCGGAGAGGAACTGGGTAAGGTAGAAATTGACCTCGCCCCACCTCCGCTTCATCCACGGATCTACCTCCTTTATCATTGTTTTGGTCCATTTCGCTTGGTGGCACTCGTTCCATCGCTCCTCCCACTTTCGCATCGTCCGATCGCGTTCTTCGGTGGCAATGGTTACCTTATTTGCCTCGTTACGTCTCTCGTAGATCCGCTTTCGCTCAATCGCAAGCAGATCCACGGGGATCACTCCCGCGATTATCATTACTGCCTCTCACGAAACCGTTCGGTAGGAGCAAGCAACTCTCAGTGCGCCTCTGCGCTGTACCGCCGTTATTTGCTTCCTATATTTCTTTACTTCCATAGCGTCGGCCCACACCTCCGCTCCATAAAGCAGGATGGAGTTTGTGGTCGCCATCAGAAGCCGCCTAACAGATGGTCTAGGCCCGCGCACGTTGGCCATTAGTCGGCTAAGCTGCGCTACTTTTAACATCGCCTTATCGCATACTCGGTCTAAATGAGCCCCGTAGTTCAGCTTCGTGTCCAGAGTCACCCCCAGATACTTAGCTGCCGGTTTTGTCATGATCGTCTCTCTGTCCATCGTCATCGGTATGATGGTCGGTATACGTCTCCTAGTCAGGATTACTATCTCCGTTTTGTTCAGTGCCAAGGTCAGTCCGTGGTCTGTCATCTACGTCAGCACCCTACACATTACCGCATTTAGCTTGGCTTGCGCGCTCTCTACGTTCCTGGCTGTGATTACCGCCGCAACATCGTCCGCGTACCCAACGAGTATGACGTCGTCTGGCATTTCTAGTCTCAGAAGCCGATCGTACAGGATACCCCAGAAGTCCAGCCCTAAGATCGAACCCTGTGCCACCCCTGCCGTTATGGATCTGCTCCTCCTGCCTTCAGCCGTGTCGTATACAATGACCCGGCCCCTCAAATAGTCCTCCGCCAGTCGCATGATGTACCACGGTACCCCAAACGCCCGCAGAGCATCTAGTATATCTACCCATCTAGCCGAGTTGAACGCGTTTTTAACGTCCAGCGTCACGAGTAGAACGATTGATCTTGCCGCGTAACAGGCTGCGTCTGTCCTCTTTACCGTGTCGGTAACCTCTCTAATGGCTCCGATCGTTGACCGACCCTTTCTGAAGCCATGCTGCTTGTCAGAAAGGTCCCCTGATTCTCTAACAACTCCTAGTATCCGCGGCTTGAGCAGCGCTTCGCCCGTCTTCCCCATTGTGTCCAGCAGACTCAACGGCCTATAAGAAGGATCTGCGCCGGCCTCTCCCTTCGATTTCTCGATGAGAACTAGTCTCGCCCTTTTCCATCGTGTGCTAAATACGCCCTGCACGAGGCACTGATTGTACATTTCCAGGAGCAACTCAGGCCGCTGTGTAGCAACAGCCTTGAGTATTTCCGCGGGAATGCCATCCAGTCCCGGTGCTCTACCGATTTTTAGGGAAGAAGTTGCCGCGATGAGCTCACCCTCGGTAAACAGGGGGATCTCGTCAGTCGGTCCGTTCGTCTCGTCTTTTTCGAGTCTGATGGGGTGGGTGGGGAACAGTTTGTCAATTATTTTCTCAATCGCAACTGCCTCCATCGGTTCCATTCGCCGCATTTCGCCTATCTTCCTCGTTACGATAACGTATCCCTTTCCAAATGGGTCATTCTCTGCCTCGTCGATAATCCTGCTCCAGCACCTACGTTTGCTTGCTTTGATCGCGTCTCTGAGTTCTTTGCGCGCCTCTTCGTGCTTCTTATCCAGATCTGGAGCTTCAGGACGGTTATGTTTCCTTTGGGCTCTTCTTCTGGCTTTGAGGCTTTCTCTTCTTAGCTCCGCGATTTCATCTGTCCACCAGTAAACTGGTCGCCTCTGGTGGCTGGTGGACACCCTAGGCATAGTTGCGTCGCAGATCACGGTTACCAGTTTAGTAGTTCTTTGTACTAGGGTCATAGCTCTTTCTCGTCCAATTAATTCGTGCGGTAGTCCGCTGGATGGGCGTTCCGCACTTTGGATCACCTCCTGGAGTACTTCTCGGTCCATCCATCTGGTGTTCCATCTTGGCATCCGGTCTTGATTCCTACTTGCTGTGCTCGCGGATTCTTCGTTGATGTTAAAGAGAATATACTGGTGGTCGCTTGCTGTATATTCCTCCGTGACGCACCAGTCTCTTATTTTGTGTATCGTCATTTCACTCACAAAGGTTATATCCGGTATGTATTCCCCATAACCTGGTCTACGGTAGGTCGTGGTGTTACCCTCGTTCGCTACTACCAAATTTAATCTAGCTGCCATTTCAAGGATGGCCCTGCATCTCCTATTTGTAGCTGACATGCCCCATTTTAAGGCCCTCGCGTTGAAATCACCTCCGATCACGAGTTCACCTGACACGTCTCTAATGGCGTCCTCGAGCGCCCCTAATCTTGCTGTAAAATCGGCCGCGGTTAGGTTCGGTGACAGATACACGCTGAAGTAAGTGATGCGACCCACCCTTACCCGCACGTAATCGTCCCCTTTTTCCGTGTCCGCGATTTTACGCCTGGGCACCCAGACGGCGGCAGTTTTTGCGTCGTTCAACACCCAACTTGGTGTGTCGCGGTCCCTATACTGCTCACTTATCAAGAGGATATCCACTTTCTCCTCCGCAACGAATTGCGGTAGAAGATCGTGGGCCAACCTGCTCCTGTGCAGATTGCCTTGCAGTATTCGCGCCATTAGTTTTGGGTTCTAGCCGCGTTTAGAGCCCTGCGGAAGACCGCGCACGCTCCGGTTCCTGGAGCATGCGCCGTCTTATCACAGGACATCTTTGCCTCTCTGCACAAGAAACACTTCATTTCTTGAGCCAGCATAGTGCATTGCATTGCCTTGTGCCCGGCCGCACCGCACTTTCAGCAGTTGGTGCTTCTGTCGGTACCCTTGCATTGCACTTTAACGCGACCGTAGCCGAGGCATCGGTAGCATCGCGTGACGCTCGCTCGAACACGCACCCGGCAGTTAACCCACCCGATACGGATCTTCCCTTTTTTGAGCAGTGCGGCGGCCTTGCTCTGATCCATCTCAACCACTGCCACCCTCTGTTCCCTCGTGTTCGGCTTGAACAGATGCATTTTTGCATCTTGGTTGTCGGAGCCCGTCTCAGCTGCGATTGCGTCAGCAACCTCCTCCTTCGTTGTGAGGCTGTCAATGTCCCGGATCTCCAATGTGGTTTTGGGGATCTTGCCGCTGACTGTGCCTGCTTCTCCGATTGCGCTTTGGATAGCCGTCTTGAGCGATTCCATTTTGTCATCGCTCTTGCCTACAACCACCAGCACGCCGCCGTCTCTTGTCTTACGGACGGACTTCACCTCCGCATTCAGTTGCTCCGGATTTACCGTTGCCTTGATCTGTCTCAAGATCTCGGCGTAGGTTTTCCCCGTTTCTGGTCTGATGAGAATCGCGTCCCTCCTTTGTCGCGGTGCCTTCTCATCTTTCTTCTTCCTTGGTTGCTGGCTTTTCTCCTGAATGCCTTGTTCTTTCTTCTTTGCCTTCCTGCTGGCCGCTAGTTCCCACGGTGGTTGTGGTCTCGCGTTGTCCTCTTCTTTGTTCAAGCTTGTAGAGGGAGAGATTGTCTCCCTCTTATTTTTTTTGGTGGGGGTATCGCCTTCCCCGTCGGATGGTGCCCGTGCCCTTTTTTTCTTTGGGAGCGTCTTACTGCTCCGTTGGCCCTTACCTCCCGGTTGGAGAGACTGGTTTTGAGCAGCCTCTTCCATCTTGTCAAGAAGCGTAACAGCTTCTATTAAGACGGATGCTACAAGCGGAAGTCCATCCTTGATCTGTGCGTTAACATTCTTCTGCTTGGTGAGCGTTTTTGTCATTTTCCTGACTGTCTCTCTCACCATCTGAAGTTTGCTTCGTAGGCTGGCGTGGTCTTGTAGCCACCCTGCCACAGTCTCCTTAACTTCGGTACTATATGCACTTGCTGCACTGGCAACGCTCGCCAAGCTGTTAGCGCTGTCCGATCTATGGATCTCGTTTGCCGTCGCCGCCTGTTTCGGCACCGTCAACAGAATGTTCGAATGGCCCCCCCCCCCCCCCAAGAATCCGCGGGGCCGCCACTAACCACCAGGGCTTTCACCTGATCGGAGTCAGTGGAGAGACTTACCGGTCCAGCCGGGTTCACTCTCTGGGGTATGTACTGGTTTTTTTCCGACATTTTCCAATAGGTGGTTTTTAATTCGGGGTACCTTCTCCTAGGTTTACTCATTTGGTCACCTTCCCTTTTTCAGACGAACTGAGGAATGGTCCAGTTACAAGCCCCGCCGGGGGGTGCAGAGCCCTCACATCGTAGGGGGCTTATTCTACACCACGTGTCAACCCAGGTAAACTGTGGGCGGGGAGCATTCCTCCTATTATTATACTAAAAAAAACATGAATATTTAAAGTTATTGGGACTTTACTTTTCTTTAATTTTAAGTCATTTCACGGGGCAGATCCTGAGAAAAACACCAAAAACTAAAAAAAGTCGTTTTTCTACGTGACGCGATAACTGGAGTAAAAAGTCAATAATCAATTTAGAATTGTGGATCTAGTTAGCATTATATAACACCTTAATCCCTCCTATATATATATACACTAGTGGGGCTTCGCCCGCCAACCCCCTATTTTAGTGTTAGAGTGATGATCACTGGGCTGAAGGTATAACCAGCTGACTATCGTACTCTCGTTATGTCTCTCTCCCTTAGTACAACACATATATACATATGTATAAATATATATTATGTACATTCTTTCAGCAGTAAGGTAAGTGAGAGAGCAGGAGACCCAGCGTGCGAACACAGAGAGAGAGAGAGAGAGAGAGAGCCACGCGCGTGCCGCGAGAGGGAGAGTGGGAGAAAGCCCACGCTGGTCTCGCCGCCGCGTCCCGCGCGAGACAAGTTCGATTGGTTCCGCCGAAGAGTACAGTCGAACGTTTTCGCTTTCTTCCTTGTGTCGGGAACCCTCGTGTATTTTGCGTGCGCGAAACCCGCGAGATTGCCTCTAGCAAGCCGTGTCCTGGTGTGTCGCCGGTGTTATCACTCTGAGGGCAACTTCACGCCGCGTGTCCGTTACGAGCTGAGCGACTGCTGCCGCTCGTCTTTCCGCCATAGTCGGACGCACCTTCAAGGCCACGAGGCATCTACTCTGCTGCCCAGCGAGGGCCCCGGTCATCCGCTTGCACCGTTCAAGACGAGCCACGAGGCATCCGAGCGAGACAGCACGGAAGCGAATGTAAGTACCTGCTCGATCGCTGATCTCTATCTCTGCATTAGGCTTCGCTTTGTCTCTCTCTTGCCTTGCGCTACTACTGTATTTGGCTGGTTTTACAATACACGAACATGATTCTAAAACTTCACCTGCTCTTTGTGATTTCACGCCTGACTCTCTGCCTTTTCCCCGCGTTCACCCCTCTCGAATGTGCGTTTACTTCATCCGCGATTAAGCTACGCAGCATAAGCACTACGACGCCTCCGCGGGCTCACGTGCTCAAGGACGAGCACGTACAGCATACTGCGCTACGGTCCAGGTTTCGTATAGCCTTCAAGAAGCCTGCTACGAGCTGCTGCATCAATTCCTCTCGATACTCTTTAGATCAGTATACTCGTTACTGATCCTTTATACACGGTATTAAACACCGTTATAAAGGATGGACGCGAAGAAAAACAAGTTTTAATTATTAGTTTTTGTTATTATTAGTAGACACCAAAATAGTGGATCTCGGGCGACGGAGCTGTTGTCACAACGGTGGTCTGCGGGAGAGAGAGAGCGAACGCGAGCTCTTGCAAGCAAGCACACGTCGCGAAGTAACGTCGTTAGATGGCAGCTGTTGTGCGCAGTGGACCTGGCTCTAACCAGGTGACTCGAAGACTCGCCAACATTTAGTTTTCGTGTGATTTTTATTTTGAAAATATCATCTTCATGATCTGATTACGTTCTAGTTGGTTAAGAACGATCTTTTTGTATTATATAAAATTTGTAGATTATAAAAAAGTCAAAAATTAAATGTTTGTCGAAATAGAGAAAATCAAAAGTAAAAAAGTAAAGGTACTGAATTAACGTCGAACTTCTACTGCATATGGCATTTAAAATATATAGTTTCTTTCCATTTTTTCGGAAATTGTCTTAAAATTAATTTTGATTTTTCTTATTTTTGATTATATGTTACAAATATAAATAAACCTTACATACGTTACAATTAAATATAAGTTAATTAAAGAAATAAGGCATAAATCATATAAAAAATTTGAATCCAGGCGGATTGTTATCTTAATTCTTATTTTTATATAAATTTATCGATCTCTGCAAGTTAAATATACCTTTTAAATCTTTACTTGTAGCTGCTTATTATCTGTATTTGATTTATTTTTTGTCAATATTTTTTCAAAAATCATAATACAGATTAATGAGAGAGACAATGCTTCAAAATAAAAATAGATTCATGATGAGTAAATTTATGTACTTAAATGCTCGCTCATTAGGTTAGATCTTGATCCTTCGAGCCGCCATGCATATTAAAAAACGTCCGTCTCAAAAACTACTTAAACACATAAATTTTTAATTAATCATATTAAGGCCTAGAGACCTATCAGCAAAAAATTGATATATAACAAATTCTTATCCTATTTTCTACTGTATATAAATATTTATACGTATAAAGCAAACCCATGTCTGTTCCATATTGAAACGTTGCGCTTACAAACTAATGCTCCTACAGTTACAATGATTTTTTGTGGATAGAGTTTATAATAAAAATTGTTCGCATTCGTCAAAAAAAAGGAATTAGTCATTGTTTACTGAAAGTCAAGGGGCTGTCGGAGCGAACTTTACTGATTGTGACCTTACCTTGCGCCGTAATTCTTATTATTTGCTTTGAATATACTGTAAATTAATCAAAATCAAATTGATAATTGTTCCTTATTGTGTAAGTGACCTCGGAACACAGAGTTTTTAATAATTTAATTATTAAAAAACTTTATATCATAAAATATTGTGCGAAAAAGTGTCGGTCATCTTACTGATTCTCACTTTCATTGTCACCTCCACCTTGCGCCGTAGTTCGTATTGTTTGTCTAAATTACATACATTGGTATACATATTAAGGTGCTTGTAAATATATAGTTTTATTATACGTATCTCGGAGCACCGCGTTGATGTGCGATAAATGAGTATTTCTACTTATTATTCATGATCTAAAAATCTCTTTGAGGTTAGGAAAATCAGAACATGTCGACCAATCAGCGTGGCTCCGACATCCCTTATATAATTTTTTTTGCTCTTCTAAAAAAATGGCTACTTGATCATCGCAGCAATCGAGCACCAAGAGCCTAACCTAATCATCCATGCGCCAACCTTTTGGTTAATTCACAATCTCTTAGTCACTTTAAGCTCAGCACATGTACTGCTTACTAAACCATTTTACCAATGCAGCTTTTGTTTCTGTCCTGATATTTTTAGCTTAAAGAAGCTGCTTGTGTACCAAATGTTCAGCAGACCTCGGCAGGAGGAACGGTAAAAAACCATCTAGACGCACTTTTTACGTTCAAAAAAGCAATTTTGCAATATTTTGACAATAAACACAAACCTTCGGTACTTAGTAGTGATTGTTAAACATATTTCTGGGTATATAAAGTGTAATTGTTTTCCCGAAGAGTTACTAAATATTGCGGAGAAATTGTTAAAGCAGTTTAAACAACAGTAAAATGAGGGGTTGATAGTTTTTTCATCCTCTTCCTCCCTAGGTCTGCAATTATCAACCAATATAAGATTTCAATGTTATTTTAAGATCGAATCAATGTTTTTGCAACTATTGCACTTTGTTGCAAAAACCTTAAATTGCGATTAACAGTAGTAAAACTGTGACTTGATGGTTTTTTCATCCTCTTCCTTTCTAGGTTTCTGGGCGGCAAGCGACAATTTATGCAAAATTCTATCGTCCTTTTTAGGCGATCTATGTAACATACTTATTTCATACTATGCTTCTCGATATAGAACGCAACAGAAGAGATAGAAGCATAGTAGCGGTCGTTGGTCATGTGGTCATGTGGTTCTGCGCAAGTGCGAGGGAAATGATGTGCTGTCAGTACCTATTGTCGTCGAGCATCGAGCGTTTGGCCGTCGTCCTGAAAGGTTCAGTTATTTTACAATATGTGAAGTGTAGTGATAATGAGGTTCCTGCTGATTTATGAAGTGCTACACGTGGAATCCTGTTCGATAGTTCTGTCAATGTTATATTATAAACAACCGTCGAAGTTGTGCAATGTACCAGTCTGCACCAACTGCATGAGCTCATGATCGAGCATAACTTCCTCAAGCTCGTGAAAAGCAAGATGTGGCACGCTAAGAAGAGTACGTTCGAGCGTAAAAACAAGCTCGAGGCCATTCGGCTCGACGACAACTTCCTCTACGATATCAACAACGCCATGCACCGCGTCCCCGGGCTCCCCAGGACACTAACATTGTGCTCGCTTCCATGGCTAAGCTCGTGCAGCTCCTCGGCTGCTATGAAGCCCATTACTTCGTTCTCTGCTACATCTACGACTTTGACATCTGGGCACCAGTGGTATCATTCGACGTATTCTCATGAACGCAAACGATGTCTACCTCGATGGCAACTGTCTACACAAGCTCCAGAAGCACGCGTTAATCGGCTGCATGAACATTCGCGTGCTCTACGTGAACGTGAGTGGCATTGAATCCATCCTGATCCGCACGTTTAACGGGTTGAACAACCTGCAGCTTCTGCACCTCGAGGACAACTTTATACGCGAGCTCAAGGACTTTGACTTCGAGCTCCTTGTCCAGCAGTGTCAGCTTTACTCCAGAACAAGCTTACACTCTTCTCGCTGCGCTCGCTTGCACGGCAAACAGCTGGTCACCTGTCTCGTACGGCAGGTCAGCTTCGATGACCGGCTCAGAGCTCTCGTTCAGCGGTAAACCCTGGTCCTGTCGGATCGTGCAGGAAATAACTTACTGGCGCCAGCTAATGTCAATGAGACCGCCTGCTCAAACTACTTTTTCCAGGACGGCGTTATCGAGAACATCATGGTCTCGGCCTACTTGCCCAGGATCTCGACTATCCTCTTGACCATCCTGCTGCTGCTCATGTACATGGTGCTGGCTTTTATCTTTCTCGAGCCGGTGCGCATTTGGGCGTACTCGTGCTACGGTGTGCACTTCTAGACCAAGGCAGTCGCGCCTGAAGACAAGGACCACCTCTATGACGCCTACGTCTGCCACAACTTCAAGAACAAAGAGTTCGTACTGCACAATCTGGCGGTCAAGCTGGAACATAGCGTCGTGAGGCTACAGCTCTGCGTGCACCACAAGGACCTACCCTGACTGCCCGCTACAGCACGAGCCAAGGCTCTACCTGCACATTGCCTTTATCCTGCGCTCGGTCTTTGAGACGCTGTCAAGTCACGTAAGAAATATTTCGAACATTCGACCAGCTGACCACTTTCTCATCTTCATAATGTTTTAGGTTGTGCTGTGCAGTCTTCCAGCTTTTCTAGAGTATTTACTTTAGATGTGAGGATGGCGTATAGCTGTACATATATCAGGCAAGTGAGATTTCAATATTCTAGTTATAGATTTCTTGATTCTAAAGTAGTTTAGTAGTTTTTCAGCTCATAAAATAAACGTAAAAAAGAAAATGGCAGGTCATGCAGATTATTATGTCAGTGATCAACATCGAATACTGAAAGAGGGTCTAGTTCATGGTTTTCGCAGCACGTAGGTGGCTCAAAACACGCTTAGAAGATTCTTGAGAGGAAGGTCATTATCATCGTCAACATCAGTCGTCAACAACTAGTATTTCGTGACTATGCGCTAAGTATATTCCAATTCCTATATACTTTGAGAGTATATATAATAATCTCAACATTTGCAACTAATGTGTAAGTTAGTATTAAATTCATACATTATGAAATTAATGTAAGAGATAGATGCCCAGTATTGAAGGCTCGTAGTATGGTTATTTTTGTATTTACGGTTATTTGCAACAAATAGTGCAACTTTACGAAGGTGACGCACTTTTTTTGTAAAATTGTACATATTATGAACTCAATATTTTAAATTAATAATCGTTTTTCGATAACATTTTTGATATAAGGAGTGGAAAATACGATTGAATATACGCATGTAAAATCGCATTTTATATACACTATATTAAAAGAATATTTACAGCTAAAACAGTTATATTTATACAAAAAATAATAGAAAAAATTAAAATTTTGATCACTTCAATAAAATGCTATGCACAAAATAGCTATGACTAGCAATACTGGGCTCTTCTCTAAACAAATTAGAAATATTGATGTTACTTTTCTCGATGGATATTCCGATAAGTATGCATTGTATGTGAACCGAATTTCTGCTGGATTTTAGTCTAAATCTATTAATTCTTTTTCGAAACTTAGCAGCAAATTAATATTTATCCATGCAACATTCAAAAGTCATCTTACTTTAAAAAAACAAATTATACTTTTTTTTGTAATCTTAAATATATTAGATAGTAAATGTTTATTTACAAAGGATATTCAAAATTATTAAGATTATATTCAAAATTATAAGAAAAAGGAGAATTAAAGATCAAATCAATTAAGTATAGCCAGACTGCGTATGCGACAGCATCACTGCAGAATACAATCTTGAGTTAGCTAAATGCCATTTAAAGATCTTGCATTTGTTATTTAATTAACCTGGCTAAAGATAAAAATATAGAGCCGCGATGGCTCCGCGGTAAACCACCTGCTCAAGGGGTCGTGGGTTCGAATCCCCATAATCGCGATCATTTTTTACAGATCCGATGAAAATCTTACTCACGACACCTGGTTTGAGAAAGGTGTAGGTGTGATGAGCCTACCCTGGAAACTTTCGAACGCTAAAATTCATCTAGAAACACAACACGATATGTTGTGAGGCCATGAACTTTCGAGTTCGAAAAAGCCACCTATTGATTATTTTTTTATAATAGATACGAATATATTAGAATGTAATTATATACCCAGGCTTCCTACCGATGCAAGAGCATCTTTGCAGAATACAGTCTTTAGATATCTAAAAGCTATCTCTAGATCTTGTATTAGTTGCTTACGGCAACCTGGCAATGCAAAAGTAAATAAGTCAACATATATCAAAACTAGTTATCGTAAATTTCAAAAGCTAAATTATAAATACTATAATAAACATGTATTAAATGTATTATAAATATGAATTATACGATTCAGATAAAAGTTAAACTGTTGTTAGAATAATAACTCTGTCTCTGTGTAAAAATTACTTGGCAAAACATGAATTTTATTAATGCGAAAATAGTATCTTTCTCAAAGAAATCACTGATTAAAAAAAAAACGAATAGTCTAATGTGATAACTAAAAAGTACAAATTGTTGTACATATGCACGAAATTTTTTCTCTACATGAGTTAACAAATAATCCAAAGACTGAAATAGAAACACGATGAAAAACGTTACTAGAAAATTGTTAAGTAAATATGATATATGTGAATAGTCATTCTGGTGGGATAGTTGAAAAGTAACATCAATATTATTGTTAGACTTTATTAGAAATTAAGAAGTAATAATTACTGTTCTACCGACTGATATTTATTTATTACTAAAACGATTCGAAGTATTCTTTAAAACTTCAGTAATTAATAAATACACGCATTTTGGATCAGCGATGTTTGAGTAAGAAATTACTTTTCTTTACTTGAAAACTAGATTGAAAATCTAATTTTACGGCAAAGGTATAATAGTACATTATGCAACAAGGGGAGAAAGTTGCACATTTTTCCGGCGGGTGGGTTTCCCGCAGTAATCACACGAGGGAAAATCTACTTTCGCCCCGTGTTGCATATAATATTTTATTCCACATTTGATCGAAAGGTCACTATTTGAGTCTGAAAAGCGGGGTCAAAACTTTTTTTATTCATATCGACCATTTGTACATACAACATTTTTTTTCTACTTTTTTCACGCAAATTTCTCATAATTTCCGACAATTTTTCATATTTCCCGCAAATTTCTTATATTTTCGAAAAATTTATCATATTTCCCGCAAACCGAATTCGCAGGAAAAATATGCTACTTTCGCCCCGCATTTCAGGCTCAAAAAGTGACCATTTTGATCGAGTATGGAATAAAAATATCTGATATGGCTTTGAAGCGTTCGCCAAGCGTTACTTCCAAACATCGCTAATCCAGAGGGCGTGCATGCTCATTCTCCGTGTGTTACGTGAGAATAGATGAAGTCGGTAAAGCAGTTTTTATTATACTGTAATTTTAAAACTACATTACCACGCGCTCAGTTACCTACTGAGATGCACAACTCTCTGTTTTCTGGTACGGCGCCCCCTTAATATTAAGTTAACTAACTGAGAAGTAATCAATTAAAGACAAAAGTGGTGTGTGACTTTGCCAGCTTGGGTAGACTGGAATGATCTGCTCTCAGAGACTTCCAGACGCTATCTGTTCGCCGGTTCTCCAGTCATCCATTTTATAGTCGTCTCATCTGAGGCGAGCTAGGTGCGAGAGAGAGAGGGCTATTGGCTTAGTTGATAAGAGGGGTGCTGTTCGTGCCTCTGAAGTTTAGTAAAGCTTTCTCGGCAGGAGAAGAAGAACTTGCTTGCGCCTGGAGCACGGGGCTAGCGCCGTCGGCTGGGTCGCCACATATTCACATACAGATATAAAATTATATATATTTTTGTCATTTTTTTTGTATTAATTAATTATAATGAGTATGTATACATGTACCATACAACATAGAACGATTCGTCCAGATATGTCGGATGCTGGAAATAATTATTTGTGCGAATATGCTCTTTTTTTAAAGTTGTTTGTGAACATGAAATGACAAATGCTGTATGTATTTGTGCATATCATAAGATGTAATCTGCAGATTTAGTTCAGTTTAAAAGGATGCTGCAAATAATTATTTGTGCAGGTACGGTCTTGTTTTTAAAGATAGGTGTTTTTGAATATGAAATGACGAATGCTGTATGTATTTATGCATATCAAAAGATGTAATTTGCAGTTTTGGTCAAGATAAAAGGGACACTGCGAACAATTCTTTGCGCAGATGTCCTGATGGAAGAGATGGCGCGAATATTTATTTGTGCAAATGTGATTTTTTTTTAAACCTATGTTATTATATTTATGCATATCACAAGTAATAAGAAAATAAGGTTTAACACGGAGAGGATTTATGGTGAAGAATTAATAGTAGATTTATTCTATATAATTATGTATAGCTACTGCTTCGTCGTGTACACCATGTCAGCGACGGCTACAATCCAAGAGAGCGATGTGCGAGAGTCATATAGTCTCGACACCGCTGGTGGTCATGTGACTCATACGCATACCACGAGAAGGGATACTTACATGCGTGTGTGCCCTCAC
Organism: Nasonia oneida; assembly: GCA_037356405.1. NCBI lineage: Eukaryota > Metazoa > Arthropoda > Insecta > Hymenoptera > Pteromalidae > Nasonia > Nasonia oneida. The sequence goes on along the minus strand of JAZHPH010000360.1, from coordinate 39,309 downwards.
ACACTCGTCAGCGCGCTCACTCATAATCGTGCGTTACACTATACCTAACAGACTGAACTTTCTATACAGTACACTCTATATTTCAACACGCCTTCTTAGACTGTACGGAAAATTCACTTTACAATACATCTAGTTTACTCCTAAACTTTTCAAACTTTTGTTTACATAACGCCTTAGTAAAAATATCCGCAACATTTTCGTTCGAGTCGATTTTACAAACATCAATCAAATTTGCTTTTACACTCTCGTGTACAGTATGATATTGTATTTTAATGTACTTCGAGTTTTTGGTCACATTTCCATCTTTTGCAATATTTAATGCTCCCGCATTATCTTCATAATTCTTTATCGGTTCTTTGACATTTATTCTGAATATTTTTACCAACATTCTGATATATTCTATTTCGCTCACGGCTTCAGGTAGAGCAACATACTTTGCATATATCGACGCTTTAGTAATACATTTATGTTTTCTAGACTTCGAATCAATTATAATTCCGAACATTCTTATTACATAATCTGTTATAGATTTTCTATCAATAATATCGCCAGCCCAGTCTGCATCAACATAGCAGTTCAAGCAAATTTCAGCCTTATCAAGTTTTAAATTTGTTTCCAATGGAGTACCATATAATCTACTATTTTATAATTGATATTTATATGCTAGTGACTCTGTGTATTCAGTTTGTCTTTGTTTTATTTCACAATTGTTATAATTGTATTCTATATGAATCCCTAAGTAATCTTTTATTTCTCCTGGAAACTTTCATTTTAAATTTGTTCATGAAAGCTTTCTTTGGACTTTAAATTCTTTGCTTGTTTTTACAACAAATTAATAAATCATCTACGTACAACAAAAGAAGTAATTAAGTATTATTATCCATACGTTGTATACGTAGCTAATAAATTTAATTAAAATTTTTCACACTGTACCTGTTGCTAACAATATTTAATTAATTTTTCTTGGAAATGTCTTCCATTAGGTCTGAGGAGGTATGTTTAAGGTACATTTTAAGCCTGGGTAGAGTAAAGAAGACGGTCCGGATCTGTCACAAAGCCGTGGCAAGCGACTACAAACACTCATTTATATAGTAAAATGTCATGAAATTTGGTCAGTGATTTTGTATGGAACATATCTTTTTTTCCATAAGCATACAAAGAATTATCAGCATTGCTTCTCTTAAAGTTTAGATTTGCTAAGTATTCATCAAAACACTCATACCATGCTCTCGGACTTTCTCTTAGTCCATACAGTGTTTTAAACAATTTACATACTCGGTTTGTTCCATAACTATAACCTTTAGGTTGATTCACATATACCTCTGAGCTTAGTCTTCCATTCAAAAAAGCTGTAACAACATCCATTTGTTCTATTATTAAATTATTTTGACAACAGTAAGAAAATAAAGTTTTTAGCGTTTAAGATTTAGAAAACCTCTAACTACCAACCTAGCTTTAAATACATCATCGGATTTCTTTGTATAGACCCATTTTACATCTAATACCTCTTTTTCTTTTTGTTTCTGAAATAATTTCCATGTTTGATTTTCATACAAGCTGATATGGGTTAGACGGTTAGTTGTGGAAAAAATGAGAAGTTTATCTACGTTATGGTGTTGGTAGCCCTGAAAAGGGCTGATTGTTACTTCTTAGTTTGAGCCTCGGGCAACTCGTGCGCTTTTATGATGTTAAATTTAGTGCCCGGAAAAATAAGGAACACCCGCCTCTAAGCCTTGGTAATTATCAGAGGATCCCTCTGTGGCGTGTTATTGGATCGCGACTTTTTGAACCAAGCGATTCTAGGTGTTTCTGCTAAAGGCGAGCGAGCGGGAGGCACGATGATGCTCGGTTGGGTGCGCGTGTACGTTACTCCTGTCAGGCCTGGTTCATCTGACTGGTCCTCGTTAGAGGAAGCGCACAAGGTGATACACCCTGTTGGATTGAGAGCATCCATTTTCAATGAAAAATTTCCGAAGTATGTATACCTGCTTATTGCTAGGCGTGCTAGCACGTACTGTACGAAGAAGCGCGTACCTTTTTCACATCTTTTATGATAGGATGATGCCGGTAAAGAGGACGCGGTTCCTTTTTATAAGCGACGCTGCGTGCGGGGGATTCCCGTCCGAAGTCTGAGCTTTATTGCGAGACCACTCGGGGCCTAGCTGGGGAAAACCCAGGTTGTGGCTTAAGTCTTTATAACCTAACGTACATCAGGCCTCAGGTCAGCAGACCGAGCTTTCTTGTAAGCCAGAATGCGAGAGCTCTGGCAGTCTCAGAATCGTCTCGATCGAGTGAACATCGAGCGACAGCAACAGTGTAATTTTCTAAACTCTTATTTTTTCAAATATAACCATACTTATTTTAGAACTACTTTCCGTGTTTGCTTTTTTTCTATGTTCAAACCTCGTTCCTACTGAACAAAACACACCCCGTGTCGATGTTTAGGATCGTCTTGAAGACCTCCTCAGCCGTCGGTAGCGGAGACAATGGCCTTGGCACGCAAGTTGGCAGTTTCGGGCGGTGGCTCGACCAAAGGTGCGGCTTTGACGAGATCCACCACCACGATCTTGCTGCAAACCTGGATGGTGGGCGAGTCTCCGTGGGCTTTGTCTATATATATATATATATATATATATATTATATACAATATTTTGTAAGTTCCCGAAGCCGGGAATCTCTTCCGATGACCTTACGAGATCCTCTAGCTTCGGTTCTATGTGCCTTCAAGTAGTTTCTCCGGGAAGTGTGTCCGCCGAAGTAACTAAGACTCGAGGCGTCGCGATAGCCGATTGTAATTGATTAACCTCATAAAGGTAGTGGGATCGCGGCCCTCAGAGAGAGACCGCTTTATAAGGACTTCTTAATTGAAAAGACGGCGTCTTATCGTTTTTAAACTTTTATTTTAAATAAATGTAGAGACTTAGATTTAACGTGATCTGAGGGGAGCTAGCTGTGGAGTCGAGATTGCAAGAGTCGCAATTGGTCTTCCAGACTCGTCGGTCACCGGAAAGCGTGTCCTGCTCCGCGCGCGCATTTAAAAGGAGTGGCAACTCGAGCGCTCGCGCCTGCACCGCTCAGCGCGGGCTCTTACAACGGCGTGAAAGTGTTTTACAGTTCAGGCTTCAAAGCTAGTCATCTCTTTGTCCATAGCTTTTTTCCAATTATCACATTGATCGCCATTCATCGCCTCATCAAATGTACAAGGTGTATCTACTATACAATAATGTACAGATACTCTATTAGCATTATTTTCCGGATATTTTATCAGACTCTTTTTCTCACGTGTTGATCGACATAAGTATTTAAGCTTTAACCTATCTTTATCACTATTCTTTACATTTGCTTGTCTTTCTTCGATTTCATTTTCATTTTTCTCTGTGCTATCAAACACATCATCATTAATTTCGTTTTTGAACTCTAATTTGCTACTCTTACTCGACTTGAGAGTTGGAGTACGGGAAGAAATATTTTCATCGTTATAATCGAGGCCAATACATTTTTCATCTATTTCAACAACATCAACATGTCTCGAAACTGTAACTCTATTATTTAATAAAACTTGATATCCTTCTTCACTGTAACCTAATAAAATTCCCATTTCTGCTTTTTTATCCCATTTCGAAATTCTCTTTTGTTCAGGTTTTCTCACAAAAACTTAACTCCCATATATTTTTAAATTTTCAACATTTGGCTTTCTTTTAAAGAATATCTAATACGGAGTTTTTTTTCGATCGTGTTAGCTAAAGTGCGATTTTTCAAATATGTCGCAGCACTAATTATTTCTGGCCAATATTTTTTGTCTACTTGGGCCTCATCTAATAAATAACGTGCCATATCCATAATTGTTCGATTAAACCTTTCAGCAGTACTATTGAATTCATGTAAGTATGTCGGACAATTATTTACGTAAATACCTCTTTCTTTTGCAAATTTATAAAATCCATTGTTTAAATATTCTTTGCCGTTATCGCATCTTATTATTTTTACTTTTTTTTCTGTTAAATTTTCTACTTCGTGTTCATACTTTATCATACAAGCAAATACTTCATCTTTGGTTTTTATGCAGTAAACTTTGGCTATTTTACTGCAACCATCAATAAACGAAACAAAATATTTTTCACCGTTTGGACCCGTGATCTTGAAACTATCACATACTTCAGTGTGTATTATCTCTAAAATATTTCTCGCTCTTGTTCTGTTATTATTAAACGGTAAATTATGTTTGAATTTAAACTTGTTTGAATTTGAACTCAGTTGGAATATCTGTCAACAACTGTTTTGTACTCAAAATATTTAAATAGCCAATATTCACATACCCTAACATTCTGTACCATTTCTCTTTTTTACTCATATTACTCGTATTTCATTCAGCACTGTTTACAGTCTCTTGTTCAATTTAAAATTCACTTGTGATTTTATAAGTACGATTTTCTTTATATGCTACTGCTATTAAATTCTCTTTTTCATCAATTATTTTTGAAATATTTCCCTCAGATATAATTGTATTTGTATCAGTTAATTTCGCATAGCTAATTAAATTGGTATTCATTTCTTTCACAAATAAAACGTTTCTTATTACAACTTTGATTTCTTTATCAAATGCTCTGAAATAACTTAAAACATTACCGATTTTAGTTGCTTTTAATTCACTACTATGTCCTAAATATATTTTAACCGGTTTCTTTAATTCAATATAATTTTCAAAATAACTATTATTATTGATTATGTGGTCGGAACATCCACTATCGAGCAACCAATCAATTTTATTATCTATCTCTTTATTACGCGCCGCATGCGCTGTTGCTACCCAGGCGCTGACATTGGACCCAGTCGGTTGACTCGTACTGACGCCTTGCTATTGCTGACGGAAGTTGCCGTGCACTACGCCGTAGTTGCCTTATCTTCCTCCACCTATGCTTCTCCTGATACCGCGGCCACGTGTTGAGCCTCGCCCTGTCGAGTCGTTGTGTCCCGCTTGGCCTCCATCTTGGCACTCTCTTGCGAAATGGTCGGGTTTTCTACATTTGTACAGACGTTTGATTTTCTTTTGGAATCTTCGTTTCCGTGTTTCATCTTGGCAAGCTTAATTTTATTCTTTACATAGTCAGACGTTTGATCTCCTTCTTTCAATGTATCTATCAGATCACCAATGTAGCTTACGATTCAGACAGTGTATTTAACATGTAATTTAATTTTTCTTTTTTACCTAATTTTGCACCTGCGCCTTTCAAATCATATACTGCTTTTTCAGAATCACTGAAGAACGTGGCAGTGTCACTGTATTTTTCAAGTTTTAATTTTTCCAACTTGTTTCTACACACGATTTGTAGTGCTGTAGATTCTTTCAGATACATACTATCAAACTTTTTAACTATCCCAAACGCAGTAGTTTCTTCGCATATAAATTCTAATTGCTTATTTGAGAACTATGTATAATATTTATAGCTTTAAAATCTTGCCAATCCTATGACTCTTTATCTTTCGTTGCATCTTTTTCTCTAGTTATCACTTCATGACACGTTTTCAATTTTAGGAACATCGTAATTCTTTTTGATGTTCCTAAAATTGAAAAATATAAGCTATAAAACAAGAATTTGCTATATTTCAATATAGCAAATTTTTTCTTCTCTCTTTCGTCTACTTGAATCTTCTCTTTTACTTCAAAATTTTCTTTAACTTCTTCTTTGTTTTCGAATATTCCTTCGTGTTCAAAATCTTGCGTTTCAATTTTCACTACTTTCTTCGATTCCGGCGTTGCTCCGTTATCCATAAACACAAGTGATCTCTGCTTGCACTAGACCACGTGTTTCACATGCACTTCTTAATCCGTGAGACATTAGAAGCTAGAAGTATACAGTTTATATATATACATATATAAACTGTATACTTCTAGCTTCCATTGTTGCTTATATTTCTCTTCTTTGACTGATTTTTCACTTATATTTTTAACTTTACTAAATTTTAAATAGCTCTCATATCACTCAAAAGTAGATATGCGGGATAGAATAAAATACAAACCATACTCTGCTACCATAATGAGAAATAGTATATTACGCTACAAGGGCAGAAAGGCTGTAATTCCTGAACTGCGCGACTTCGCCTCGGGCATCATATTGCGCAGTACAAGGCTTCCAACTGTTTGCCCATGTGGCGTATACTATTTTTTTTTATACCCGGTCGAAAGTACGTTTACTAATTAACTTTCAATTATCAAAAACATTGCAATCACGTTTAAGCTGACTGCTCTTTTGGACGGACCTCTATCGCGAGCGCCCTCTATCGGACACTCGCGAAACTTCTCTCTCTCTCTCTTTCTTTCTTTCTCTTACTTACTTTTCTGCAGGGATTCGATGCCTGCTCCGACAGTTGCCAGCACGAGCGAAGCGAGTGCTGCTGGTCGGGGACGGGCATCGAAAACACATCATTCAAAAGTCAAATATAAGAAATAAACACTCGCAACACTGATAACTTCAAAGCAGCTTTAAGGTTATAGTACGGATCAGCAGTCGATATCGCGAAAGAGTCCGCACTTTTGGGTCGATTACATAGGGAGCGAAATTCGCCAGCGAAACGCGAAATCGCTAGATTTATCGAGCAACTAGACCAGGCGCGCAGTTTGAATAATTGTACACTGCTACTTTATAGCACTTTAACAACCACTCACAGTAATTCCGGTTCAAAACATTCACGTACTAATTTTAATATGAAAAGTTAATATTTAAGATTTATTAAATCAAGCTCAAAATTACGTCAGCACAACATTTCCTATCAGGGAACATAACCTAAGAACTGTAGCACCTATTAAAATTTAATTATAGATATAAGATATAAAATTGAAGTTACAATTAGTTTTCCCAAAAAATCATATTTTAATGCGTATAGCAAAAAACATTTACTTGACATTTTAATATTTAGAGATTATACTACGTTTATTAGTCTTTTTCTTGCCAAGTTTTTCACTTTTGAAAAAAGTTTTTTTGGAAGATTGTAATTTCTTTTAATTTCGTTACTAAATTTTCCGAATAACCATTAAAAGTAGGCAATTGTTCTTTTTTTTTAATGGTTCACTAGATGGAAGTCTAGCCGGATTACCAAAAACTAGTTCATTTGGTGTAAATTTATGGCTTGTGTGGACGCTAGTATTATAATTAAATTGAGCGAATTCCAATAATTCGTCCCACTTCATTTTCTATGAAGAAAAGTTCTTTAGATATTCGCACAGCGGATGATGTGCTCTTCCTAACGAGCCATTTGACTTAGGTGGAAATGCTGTGGTTTCTGCCTTTTTAAATTTGAATGTTTGAGCTATTTGTTGTAATTTTTACTTGTAAAGTTCGCTTCTCTATCCGTGAATACAAGTTTAGGTGATCTAAAAGTGCATATAAATTTTTTTATTAGAGCATCTGCTACTGATTCCGTCGTTTGATCAGGCAAAGATATAATTACTATAAATTTCCTTAATTGATCTTGTATAGATAAATATATTTATTGGTATTTTCATTTTCATACGCAATTCTATTCTATACGCTATTAATTTTTCTTTGTTTACGGTTTTTTAACTTCAACTTTTTCTTATTGATTTTTGTCTTTTGTTCATTTACGATTTTAATCTTCATTAGTCATTCTTGGCTAATTTTATTCTCTTCTCGCTTTTTCTGAGCTCTAGTTATAACACATATTCCAACTTCCGCCACTGGATTTCGTGACAATGCATCTGCATTCGTATTTTGCTTTCCAGCTTTATAAATAATTTCATACTCATAGTCTAACAATTTTAATCTCCATCTTTGTACTCTTTCATTATTATCTGCCGATTTTAACCATACTAATGGCTTGTGATCTGTTAAAATCACAAATTTATTACCATAGATATAACTCTTGAAAGTTTTTATGGCATTCATAATTGACAAAGCCTCTTTCTCATACGTCGCATATTTCATTTCAGCTGGTTGCAATAATCTAGATGCATAAGCTATAGGTCTGTCTTCGCCTATTTCGCCTTGACAAATAATACATCTTTGAGAATATTGACTTCGTCACTTGTTATTATGAATGGTTTGTCGAACTGTGGATATTGTATAATTGGCGCAGAACATAACATATTTACCAGTTTATCAAAAGCTGTTTGTTGTTCTTCGTTCCAAATAAACGGTCTATCTTTTTATAATAATATTGTTAATGCCTTTGTAATATCGGCTAGATTTTTTATTAATCTTCTATAATAGTTAGCAAATCCTAAAAATTGTCTTACTCCTTTTACATTTTTAGGTATAGGAAACTTGTTGACGGCTTCTATTTTTTTTTCGTCCATCCTTATCCCAACTTCGCTAATTATATGCCCTAAGAAACAAACTTTTGTTTTACCAAATTTACATTTTTCTGGTTCTAATTTTAATCTAGCTGCTAACAATGCTTCTGCTATTAGATTAAATTTTGTATCCAATTCTTTTGTTGAATCTCAAAAAATAATAATGTCGTCAATATAATTGTAGCATATTTTATTCATGTATTCGGCTAGGACTATATTTATCACTCGCTGAAATGTCCTAGCAGAGTTCTTGAGACTGAACGGTAAAACAAAAAATTCAAATCTCCCCAATGGCTGTACACTAAACACAGCTTTTCTATATCTGAAGGTCTCATTTTTACTTGATGAAACCCCGATTTTTAGTCTAAAACATCGAAATATTTCTTGTTTTCAATGAGATCTAAAATTTAGTTAATATTTGAAAGTAAATAAGGGTCCGCTATAGTGTTACAAGTTCTCTCTTTGGCACGACTTATGCCGGTGCATTAAATAGGCTTTTTGTATTTCGGATTGCTTTATTTATGACTAATTTCTTTGTTTCACTGATGGCAATCCCTTTCTTTTTGTGCTCTAATGGAAACTGCTTTACATAAATAGGTTTATCTGTTGTTAAATTTATTTCATGTTGTTCTACGTTACACGTTCCTAATTCATGAAGATGAATTCGGAATATCTAGAACACATCTGGACATTTATTTGTGATTCGTTCAATTATTTCTTGATTCTTTTTACCACCATTTTTCAACTGTAATTTCTTTTGTAATACTTCCTGCATACTAGGCTTCTTGAGTTTACCTTGTTGAGTTTTCTCTAATGCATCGATTGCTTCTACATTTAAAATTAAACTCTCATCTATGCCCAGTATGTTCATTAATGGAGCTCCTTCAGGAATATAGTCAATATCGAATGATATATATTGATATTCTTTTCCATCAAGCATTACTTTTTCTTCAGCTTTTGACAATTGTTTTCCAGTTTCTTTCATTGTTGTTAATGTGTCCTTGAAATCACATTCTTTTGCTTTAGCATTGATTTCTTGCGAGTTTTGCTCCTCTTGCAATCCTACGTTAATGTTATGTATAAAATTTGTAATGATCTTATTATCGGTTTCCAAAAATTCTCTAAAATTTTCTAGCTTGTTTTTCTCTTTATTATTTTCGTTTATTATTTCCGCCTGAGTATCATTACTGACCTCATATTCTTTAGTTATTTTATTCAGGACTGTTTTCACATCATCATAAAAAGTATTTTCTATCACTATTTCATTTTTTTTCGATATTTTTTGTATTGTCAAAATGTTCTACCTCTTGCTTCATGCTTTCATTTACACTGCTTTGCTTATTGCCTTGATAAGTTTATTTTCTTTACATTCATTTTCAGCTTTACTCTCGCTACACTTATTTTCATTTAAACCTTCATATATTTTCATCAATGATTTCTTTTAAAATTCTATTGAGAAATTTCTGTTGATCGTTATTTACTCCCACTCTTGATTTCTGATCTTTATTTTGTATTTGATCCATATAGGCGTATATCTTCTTAATTGGCCCACTTTGTAGTTTTAATTTTATGTCATTTATCTCTAAATATCCTTCATCTAAACGTAATTTACTTTCTCTGAGTAATTTAATTTCTAAAATTCCATCGTACAGAATGTCAAATTCCTCTGGTGCTACATGAGAATCAAAATATTTATTATTTATTGATAGTCTAACTATTCCCAAAGTTTTTATATGCTTGCTCGTTATACTTGTAAACAATATTTTTTCATCTTATAATAGCGCCTCTGGAGAAATTTTCCCTAACTTAATTATATTTATCTGTGCGCCACTATCAACGAGCAAGCTGCATGATTTTACTATGTACGGATTCGTAATCTTGATATATTCTAATCAATCATCTAATTTTATATGATATATTTCTAGTTTCTTAATATCCGTAACGTTCACTTCGTTATCGTTTTTCTCCGACTTCTCTTGAGACATTTTGTTCATAGAAATCTCTTGTTTTTATTGAATTTGCTGTGACATAATCTGTTCCAAGAGCATTAGCCTTATTATTTTTCGTCCACTTGTCCCGAGTAGGCTTTACTCGTTTCCCACACGATTCATTTGCTGATTGTACAATTTAAGGTATTCCTCTATCGTATGGTTGGTATTTTTGCAATAGCTACAAAATTTATTTGCCCTTGATTCCAATGATTTGATTTGTTGACAATGTTCTACTGTGTGTCCATCTTCTTAAAAACAACTGCAATTTTCCTGCCTTTGAGCCATATTTTCTAAATTCTTTAAATTTTTGCACTCTTGTATTGGATGTCCTCTCACTTTACAATACTCGCAAATTATCGGTTTCCAATTGAGATTATTTAAATTTCTGTTCTGATTATTATAATTGTTGTTCTTTCTATAGTTACTATTATAGTTGTTGTAATTTTGATTTTTATATGAGGCGTTGGAATTATTCGTAGCTTGTTGCTGAGCCATCAATTTTGGGCAGTATTTTCCTGAATGGCCTTTTCCGTCGCAAATCTGGCATTGGATATCCTGTTGACATGTTTTTATTTTATGCTGTGCTATGATTATTTTAGCTTCTCACATTTTTCAGCTTCCTGATCATTCTTATTACAAATAGGGAACAGACATGATATATAAAACCTTTTTTAAAATAAAGTTAAGAATAAATCTTACACAAAAGTACAAGAGCTATGATTTTTACTGCAATATTTGTTAAGTAATATTGTTTTGAAAATTCAGTGCTAATAATACGTTTAAACGATTGAGAGCTCACGTGATCAATATGGCGGCGCGAAGGATGAAAATATATATAGATGTATAAAGGTATATAAATTTTAATACATAAAATAACCTTATTGTTTTCTCCGAAATCATAATAGAGATGAGAGATAATGCTTCAAAATCAAAATAGATTTTTGATGACTGAATTTATGCACTCAAATGCCCGTACGTTAGGTTAGGTCTTTATCCTTTGAACCGCCATATTGGAGAGCTGCCGTTTTAAAAACTACTTACACATATGAATTGTAATTAATCATATTAGGGCCTAGAGGTACTCTAGGCCCTAATATAAAATCAGCAAAAAATTGATGCATAACGTATTCTTATGCTATTTTCTACTGTATATAAGTATTTATCTGTTTATAGCAAAACCATGTCTGTTCCCTATTGCACACATTAGAAATGTTCTATCCATCAATATTAGACAGTATTTCAACACATGTCCCCGTTGGTTACATCTTTTGCATGTACATCTGGGCAAGCTTTTATTGTATGAGTTGTGCTATTGCAGAATTCACACGTTTCACTTTGTTTTCCTTGATTTTTACAATTATTATGGTCATGTTCGCTTTCTTTGCATTTCCAACATAGTTCGTACACTATTATAAATGGGTATTAAGTTACAGTGTAACCCATTATTTGGCAATATTGGTAATGGTTGCCTTTGATTCTATACATTTTGCAGGCATCTGAATTGAATGCCAGTGATTATAACAGAATTTACAAATTAATTGAATCTTTTTTACTATTCTGCAGCTATCAGACAAATGGTCTTTATTTTTGCAGTAAACACAAGCTACTTTATGACAAAACAATGCCTCATGTCCATGATCTTGACGAATTTGACATGAGTATATGGAAACGCTTGTGTCTCCTGATATAGCTACGTAATTGTTTAAACTGCAAAATACTTTATTTGCTTTGCCAAATATTAAGTCTCTTCTGTTTAATTTCGTCTCTACTTCTATTGCTTTTTGTATAGCATCACCTAAATACCTCGTTGCTCCTAATTCTAAACGTATTTCCTGCCGTAATCTTTCTACAAAGGCTAATAGAGTTTCAGCATTTATTTTAGTTTTAAATCTTTGTTTTTCTTCTGCTGTATATGCTTCCACTTCCTTACTGTCCTTTACTTACAATACTAATTCTTGCAATCTGTTAGCAAAACTGAGTACCGTTTCGTCTGGATTTTGCAAACTTTTCGCTATTTTTCCATAAAGTGTTGCCATTTTATTAGTTGATAATTAAATCTGCCTCGCATCTTTGATGAAATTTTGAATATTATTAACTTCTGCATTTAACATAGCCCTGTACACATCGCCTTTTAGTTTAATTTTTAGTATTGGAATTAAATTTGCTTGATCGGTCTCTGATAGCATGTTTTTGCATGCTTTAATTTTTCTACATATTCATCAACTGACATAGATTTTCCGTCAAATTCTGGTATTAGATTAGCTACATATTTTAGCGATAAACGCAACTGTGGTGGCGCTTGTTGTTGTCGATCATTTAGCGCCATACGGACCATGGTGTTTTCTAATAAGCTGTCTAAATTAAAATTAAAGTCAAATTTACTCTGTGAATTTTTTAAATTGCCGATTAGGCTTGGTTGCTCGTTAAAACCTTCGATGCCTATCAATGATATACCCTGCTTCAAAATATTACTAAATTTCCAATCTTCTGCTTTCCTAATTGCTGTTAGCGGTGTTCCTGGTGTTACTGGCGCAACTCTTTGTTCTTCTGTAGATATTTTAATTGCTTCCTGTTTATTAAGGCGTAGTTGGTATATTAAATGTTAAATGGGCTTTTTTCAGTCTTGAAATCGCCTTTTTTATTGCCCCTGTTGAATTTTCTTTGTTTGTCTGTTCTAAGTATGTTTCTTGCTCTATTTTTTCTATATTTTTAACTATAGTTTTATTAAATGTTTAAGTATTGGGTACTGAGTCTTCTCTTTGTGCAGTTATATTGTTTGCTGACGGTGATCAAATTACTTTGTTACTTCTCGCAAATGGTGTTTGATCGTTGAGGATTATTATTTGATCCTGCAATATAGGATTATTACGAACAACGCTCCTTGTTAATTTTTGTCCTAGTTGATATTTCCGATTGTCACTCATTTGGTACTCTTATTTTATTTATCTTTTTATTTATTGCAAAATTTTATTCAGCGCAAATTTTTTATTTTTATATCGCATACAAATCATTCGAATGTAATATTTCTGTCCTACTTATTTTACTATACGTGACCTATTTTTCGCGTTTTTGCTACACTAGTTTTGGTCAGTTCATTTACCGCGGCTCTACGCGTATCACAGTAATTTGAATCGACTCTGCTATATAAGTATTCTTTGGACGGTTTTAGGCTTCAAACTGATTTTTCGTGATTCTAAAATCTCAAATTTATTTATTTTTATTCAATTCAGTCGTAGCAAAATCAAATAACTCTTCAAATTTGTTGATGATTTCTATTTGAAATTCTGATCGTTCTACTTGGTTGTTTACTATTTTTTGGTGCCTTGCTGACACTGCAACGTAAGGTAAGCACGATCGCCGATGAGCGCAAGCAGGTCACTCACCTAAATTTCCTGTAAAATTGCGATTTCATACTTCTATTCTGCTGATTGCTTTTGCAATCTTCATTTTTCATTTATTTCCGTTTATTTAGATATACGTTTATAAATCCGTTCATAAACCGTATTTTTAAGGCTAGAAGATTTTCGTGCATTTTAGGAAACGAGTAATCGCTATTCAAGCAGATCGCAGGATAAATCGCTTTTCAGTGAGCTTTAGGATCAAGAAGACCGCTATTTTAGCAGATCTAGGGGAAAATTGCTACTAAGCAAACTTGAGGAAAGGGTTACACTCGCACTAAGCAAAACTTGATTTATACGTTTTTAAAACGTAGTCACTTTTAGTATTTCTGTCTTATTTTTAGATTACTTTTGTAGTTGTTCTTATTGCATTTATGAATGTTCTGATACATTTTATTTGTTTGTAAGTTTTCCTTATTTTATAACAAACGTCTAGCGTTCAATTCGTACCGGAACCACTGTTAAGTCACGACCTGATCTATTAATATGTTATAGTACTTCTTTTGCGTGGATTCTGCTATCAGCTCTGCTGCTAGTGTTGTCAGGAACAATTGACCAGTCGTGTGCAGGGATATTAATAAGATATAACTCACATTAGTAGTTTTAATTAAGAATTCATTCTTTATACAGTTAGATCAATTTCGCGACTTAATTACTGATAGCTCTGTCGACAGCCCAGAGCGTCGAAGCAGAGTCCAGTTGAGTGATTAGTATCAACTGATCGCACCTCACTTTTGGGCGTATTCGTAACCTCGCTGATCAACTTAACGTACGCACTCAGCAATTTTATGTTTGCTGACTTATTGCAATATTGCAGTACGTCTCAGAACGTAACAATGTAATCTGCAAATTTGATATAGATGAAAAAGATGCTGCAAATAATTATTTTTGTGGATGTGATCTTTTGATGTGATCTTTTTTTTTTAAAGTTATTATATTGTGAGCATGACGAGACGTATTTATGTGGATCACAAAATGTAATCTGGTTCAGTCCAGATAAAAGGGATACTGCGAATAATTATTTCTGCAGATAAAGAGCACTCACATGAGTTTTTTTAGTAGGAAAAGATAAATTAATATCAAACAATATAAATTGCTTAAAATAAACCTTATTTTATAATCAAATAGATGTTTTAAACAAACATTACAATAAATAGTATATGTATAATGTATTATACATTTTTATTATAATATTTAAATATTTGTTATAAAAATGAATAGTTATATATATTCTTGCAAGCCGTGTGACTACATACCTAAGGCTGATGTAAATTTTTAATCCTCTAACATTTTCATCAATTATCTATAGTCATCCCTATTAATAAATCTCAAATAAGATCTCCACTAATTGCTATATTAAATTTATTTATAAAATGCTTTTATTAAGTTCAAAAAAATCAGCATTGAAGCATTTTAAGCAATATTTTGATTTTAAAATATTATACATGAAAATTTCAGGTGAGAAAATCATAGTGATTCCATAATTAATAAAGTGTCTTTTGATTATTACCAACTGATTTTTATATATTCATAAAATTTCAAAAATCCGTACGCAAAGTCACAGATTAAATTTTGACTGAAGATGTTACTTGAGATTTTTCATAAAAATAATTTCATTCAATTCTACAGAAAGTTCACAAAAAAGGTATCCATTAGTTTTTACCTAAAATGCTTCTATTTTGAGTTATAAGTCATTTTAGTTGTCAGAAAAAGCAAAAATTGAGAAAATTTTAATCAAGCGGGCATTTACATTCGTAAAAACAAGATACACTTTAGTGTCGATTCTGGTATCCATCAAACTATAGTCTATGATTTTTAGGCACGACCGCGACAGGGAAGTACCTTATAGTTTGTCATCGAAAAATTTGTGAGATGCGTTATCTCACGCAATTTTCGACCGATCGGGCTGAAATTTGGGGTAAAGTCTCCTCTCGCATAAAAACTCATTTATTTTTTATCACGATTGTCTACTTTTTTTTTTAATATACGGTCACAAATTGTTCAATTTTGGCGTGTTTTTTGAATAAAAATTTTGATGTTACACGATTATCTCTGAAAGACTTTAATCAATCGGGCTAAAAATTTGTTTGCAAACTCGTCTCTCAATAGTAAGATGCTAAATTTATTTTGAACTTGATCCTGCACAAATACGCAGAATGCGGTCACCTCCAAAAATCGCTGAAAACGGTTTTTTGGCTTCAACTTGAATTCTAAGCATTCTACAAATAAAGTTAAATAAAAAAGTTTTCTGTTAATATTAAATTATGAAAATGCTTATAACTTGAGTAAACAGCACAAAATCATTTTTTTACAGCTAAAAATCCAATTATTGGCCATAAACCTTTGCAGCTTTACGTTCTACATGAAAATATTAAATGTAAAAGTTGTAGATATTTTTAAAACATAACTTATTACTAAGGCAAATATATTTTGTAAATGCTTCGATGCAATACAAAGCCTCAAAAACGATTTTTGATACGAATAGTTTAATAACGATCTAGATGCGACGCGCCCACAAGCCCCAAGTTTTGTAGGAATATCTCCTTATCATTATAAGCTTATAGTTAGATTCTGAACATCATCCCGTATATGTACATTAATAAGACAACATAAACGTAATTGTATAAACTAGCAATAAGCGCATGAAATTTGACAACAGATAATTGATATTTTTTAAATTGAATCAGCACAATTTACTTTCAAAATTTGAGTACATCGTACTGAATTATAAAACCTATACTTAATAATAATGAAAATAACTCTAAGATTGAAGAAAGGCTCTGCGAAGCCTGACACGTCCCTATAAACTAAGGCTATACTCTAAACAAACAATTTTATAAATTATGCCCTACTACTAAATTAAATCTTGGCTGGACTAATTAATAAAAATCTTCTATTTTGTTCCATGGAATCCTCTTAAAAATATTATCCCTTATTGCAACTGCTTGCCATTATGTTCAATTTTTTCACCTAAAAAAAGGATAAAATTAAAATCAAATATAATCTCTGCAATGTATATAATATTCTAAGTGAAACCATTTATGCACTAAATGCATGGTTGTACATACGTATAACCTGCATCTTAGAAACACTGCATCTGCAAAAATAAAAATTACATTAATTGCATGAAATGTATTTAAATTGTATAGAACATATTGTACCTGAAAGTTACGCACTAACGAAGATCTAGTGTTATCGATGATTAGGCATCAGACCGGTTCTCTTGATTATACTGCTCTCCTCCAGCCAGAGTCTTGATGAAGCTTTCTTCCAACACCAAAATTGCAATGGTTCAGATACCAACGTCAATAATATATTTAGTTATACTCTGGTGCATACAGTAGACTGCCATGCCAATGAATGCAGCATTGCTCGTACACCTAGACACACAGGAAAATATATTACAAAGTTTTCGCACAAATAATTATCGATAGATTGAGTCCACTGATCTTTCAGAATAACAACGTCAAAAAATGTTTTTCAGACACATAGTTTATATTTACAAACAGAAAACTAGCAATATATTAATAATCACTGTTAAAGTACCCGTAAGCAAGAAAAAATATCTATTTAAAAAACTGATAACATGCACACTGCATTTCAAATTAAAACTTATTAAAGTTATGTTATCAATTAAACATACAGTACAAGTCATTGTAATATTTTGAATATAATAATACATCTGATAGTACAAACCCATCTCGAAAGCCATATTAAAGTGATTAAAGTATCCAATAACATCAATTAATAATTCCAGCAAGCATGAATCCAGCTCCAAGATCATCTAGACGTCGTTCAAGCAGCCAGCACCGCCAACCAGGGCAGCCAGGATGTTCAAATATAGCTCGAGGATTGTCTCCCGGTGTTTAGATCAGTCAGGAACACCAAGCAGCATGACTTGATAACATTGAAATGCCCAGAGACGCCTATCAGCATCACTACAGGGAGAGTAAATCTAGCTTCATAGTAATCTTGATATCTTGATGTCCTTGAAATAGCCAGTAACGCCAGGCGCTACACTTCCCAGATAGTGCGAATCAGCTCCAGGATAGAGCATGCATGGTCCAATTGGCAGCGATAATTAGTAAATCAACACTGTCCTCTGACACCAATGCCATATAGCCACCAGTAGGAGACATCACAATTACAACACTGATTCAACTCTAAAATATGATCACACAATCACAATCACACATAGTCACTGATTTCACTGCACATGACACAATAAATATCTGTTTTAAAGAGGATGAATACAAGAACACAGCAACACTTTTTGTAGATCTGTGTAATAGTGAATCGTTACTTAGACAGCATCTCACAAACAAATATATCAGTACAGCAGTAGATTCTGCTGGAGCAGCAGACATGAGTAGTCACAAAAACAAGATAACCTCCAAGCAAAAAGTCAACTTTCTTGCTGGAGTTACGTATCTTCCCGTATTGAAGCATTCTTTGATGGACTGACACCCACACATCGCATCGTCAGAACCATTCCGGGTGGATCACTTTTAAATACGTTTTGCACCGTTTTACAAAGCAAGAACCGCGAGCAGCCGATCCGCGAGCGAGATCGCGGTGAGCAGAGGCTGCTTTAAAACACATACAGACACCATACCAGCAATTCTGATTTTTGAACTACTTATAACACTGCTGCATCGGGTCATTGTTGTCGTTTTGCACTACGCACTCACTTATAATATCGCCGAAAAGTTGAACCGAGCAACACATTGCGGTTAGTGGAGATAGTATATTGTGCAACTAGGGAGGGAAATTAGCTTTTTCTAGCAAGAATGATGTCTTGAGCACTTTGCGAGTTGCACGTATTAAAAATAAACTCTAGAAAACTCTCTCACTCTTTCCCTCTTTCTCGTAACATTACCTGTCATAAACAAAGTTGTTTTGCTTGGATATTGTACCATTTTACTACTAAATGCGACAACGCTGATATTTACTTTTTTGTATTCTAGATTTGATGGAATACAGACTAGATCTTGCTCGTAAATTAAAGGCTGATGTTGTATATCCCATTGTTAATACCAATACAGAACAAGAAAACGTTGATAATATTTGTAAACTTATGGAATGCCAACCTGACATAACAATAGATGCTTCTGGTGCAGAATCTTCAATACGGCTAGCCATCCGTGTAAGTAATAAATATTCTTTTAGCAGTTAAAATGAAATTATGGCAAAAAATATAATACTAGTTAATTTATACATGCGCACATACACAATAACACTTTTTAAAATCTTAATTCTATTTATAGATTACTAAAGCTGGGGGAAAAGTTGTTTTAGTTGGAATGGGTAAACCTGAAATAAATATACCACTAGGTGATGCTCTTGTAAAAGAACTTGATATAAGAGGAGTTTTTCGTTATGTTAATGAGTGAGTTACATTCTTTTTATTAAATAATTATACATTATTTTGATGTTCCGATTACAAAATTTTACATTATAACAGTTAAATTTGCAAGTCAAGAGCTGCTAAAGTGTCCTGCTGGCTAGAATACCCTTATGAAAATAATGTGCAGAGATCTGTGCATAGATCTCTGCAAAGAGTTGTGCACAGATCTCTACACATATCTCTGCACATTATTTTCGTAAAGGTACGGAAAAACTTGTGAATAGCAGTTCCTAACAGCGGCGTAAACGATAGTAAACCTTGAAACAGATGTAGTATTTATCATAATTTTATTTATCAAAAGGAAGAAGCAATGCACAATTTGAAAGAAAAGCTACGTGCTAAAAAATTAGCATTGGTTTTGGTTTTGTGTATACAAAGCGAAAAAATATTATTAGACTGTATTAATCACATTGTAGTCCAAAATACATAAAGTATCCGTACTGTATTAATCTTCCCTTTCACTGTACCCTGCATTTAGATATCATTAAACTCTGAAGGCGTTTGTAAAAAGCCATCGCCCTCAAATGATTCTTACACCTAGACAGTAAAAACCACGATGCGAACTACCTAGACCTCGTCTAGCACAACTAGAAACAAAACTATGTTAGGTGATTATGGGTGTAAACCCCGAAAAAGATTGTGCACTTAATAAAGTATCGATGAAGAAGACTGAATAGTACTGTAAAGAATCTAAATAAAACGGATCTCTATTATAAGTATGATACAATTTTCCCTAAGTGGTTTTAACAGGGTATAATTGAACATACTAGATGATGAGTTAAAAAATCCAGCAGACTATCTACCTCACCGTCCTATTATGAAACCCAATAGCACTACTACGGCACAACCAGTAAATGATGGCTCTGCGTGCGAAGAAAAAACATTTCACATAAATCAGCTATATTTACACACAGATATAAAATTAAATATATTTATTCTAGACTGAACTATAATAGCCACTTTATTTCCTAAAAAGCGGGACTAAAGTAGCATTTTATTCTCTCATATTTTTTCCCCCCAAAGAACTTTATTCCTGAAAAATGCGAGAAATAAATTCTTTATTCCCGCAAAATGCGCTTCGCTCGGGCAGTAAACTCTCACCCGCGGAAATAATTAACGACTTTACTCTCTTGTTGCATAATGTAATAATATCACGTCATCGTTTTTAGTAATTAATTATTAATAATGTATGTATATATGTGGCGCTACGCCCCCCTGCTCGCTTCGCTCGCCAACCCCCCATATTAGTGTCTGCGTGATTTTTGTTTTCAAAATTTAATTTTCATGATCTGATAATTACGTTCTGGTTAGTTAAGAATGAAAATGTATCAGGATAATACAAAAGATGAACTAAGAGATAATAAAATTAGATAAAATAATTGTAAACTTTCTATCATTATCCCTGCTAAAAATATGCGATTGAATTCGATTGAAATCGATTACAACTTAATCGAATTTAATCGTTTTACATCCATTCAATCGACCAGCCACAATTCGTCGATTCAATTCCTATCGAAGCCTGAATATAATCGCTTTCAAATGTAAAACGCAGGATTAAGATATAGACTCAGAATCGATTCATTTTTTGTCCATCGATTTCAATCGCATATTTTTAGCAGGGTAATCAATAAACATTAATAATGCAATGATTATTTTTATTTTATAAATATACCAATTTCGCCCAATTATTAAGCACAAAAAGATAGTATACTACAAGTCTACAAAGTATTATACGTGTAATACACATATAATCATATGTATTACGCATTAACATGTTGTTATAGCATTAACAAACCGTGCTTAAATTAAACATGTATTTTAGTATGTCAATTATGATTACTTTTATCCGTAAACCTTTTCAGACAAATTAAAAATTTGTACTTTTATTGATACTATGCGCTCGCATGTGAGTCGTCAAATATTGTTTATATTTAAGTAGATAGGCTATAGGCATACCAGAACATAGGCATACTAAAACACCCCCTCTCCTCTCAGAGTCTTTTGGTACCCGATGAAGGAGGAGGGATCCCCTCTCTCTCCAAGATACTAAAACACCCTCTCTCCTCTCAGGGAAAGATTGCAGCCCTCCCAAAAGAGAGAGAAGCGCCTACATTTGCTTGGAAAAGTTCCTCCTTCTCTGATTTTCGAGAAACGTGTGAAAAGCGTAGGTGGTGGAAAGTGTGTAAATGTATCCTTATAAGATAGCAGCCAAAGCTAATAAATTTATCGGAGAAAAATAAATCCCGCTTTCTCGCAGTTTAAACTGAAAGATAATAACAAGAATAATAAGCACATCTACTCGCTCTCGTGAAGTGATGAACCCTCAAAGCTGTTTCCACGTTAGATTGTCACGAACAGAGATAATTTTCACACACACTTGAAATTACTGTCGATTCTTAAAGAGATAATCTTACGCTCAATAGATCTCACAGGGGTATCTGTAAGTCTTCTTGTGCGACAAACGCGCAGGTATATACATTTCCTCGACCGCTTGCTTACATACGAAGATAATCTTATTCATAGCACAATAGATCTCATATGGGTATCTGTCGGACTTCTTGCCCGACACGCGCGCAGATATACATATTTCCGCATGCTTACCTGCACGTACGTATACACATCTGACCACCTTTCTCACAATCTCACTCAGATGTACTTCCTCGACCCCGCATGCTTATCTGCGCGTACATCTGACCCGTCCCCTTCTCGCTCAGGTATACATATTTTCCCGACCGCTTGCTAGCCTTACAAGTATACACATCTGGCTGATTGCTTGCAGATTAGCAGATAGATTATCCGCCAAGTTAATATGTGCATGTGTGCGTTTCAAGAACTAGGATTTTGAATTTTCACACAGATAAGTCGGATACGTGCTGAAGACTCTCGCATGAAAATTTAAGATATGGACAGTCAACAATGATCGCTCTCTCTCTCTCTCTCTCTCTCTCTCTCTCTCTCTCTCTCTCTCTCTCTCTCTCTCCAAGAAAGCGTGGGATGGTCAAATTTTTCTGAGAGGGAGGAGATTTTGAAAATTCCGGTGGGAAGTGTCTAAGGGAGGTTCTATGAGAAGAAAGTGGAAATTTTTCGCCAATCGAAGGACTTTTGGCAATTGAAGTGGAAATGGAAGCTTCGCTGTCCACCGTATTTAAGGACCTGGTGCATGCTTCGTCAGTCAGTTCACTCTTCGTTTTCAAGTTCATTCTTCTTCAATTTAAAGTGTGAGAAGATGGAAGAAATCAACGACAGCATTAAGGCAGCTTTTGAGAAGGTCAACGGCTACAGAACAATTGTCCATCTCTTTAATGTGGCGTGGCAATTGATGTCCTGGACATCGAATGGAATTAATGATGATTCCATTTTGAGAAAGTGTAAGTGTTATTTTTTTACATTAGTTTAGATTTTATTTGTAACATTTTTTATTAAATTTAATTATTTATGTTATTTTCTTCAGCTCTACCAGCCGAGTTAACTGCTGCGATGAAGCAGCTGAATGAGGGTGCGACCACCTCACAGAGTCGCAACAACAGCAGCAACTTCCGTTGATTGGTGTGATGCAGCAGATGTTTAAAAGTATATCATCCATATCAGAGATGCACCATCAGCAGCAGCTTCCACAGGAGCAAAACTCGCAGCAACAAGCAGAAGTCGCATCCGCAGCCAAAGCCGCAGCAAAAGCCACAACCGCAGCCAAAGCCACAACCGCAGCCAAAGCCGCAGCCATAGCCAAAGCCAAAGTCAAAGCCAGAACCACAGCAGAAGCCGAAGCCGCAACCGCAGCCAGAACCACAGCAGAAACCGAAGCCGCAACCGCAGCCAGAACCTCAGCAGAAGCGAAAGCAGCAGTCGCAGCCAAAGCCGCAGCAGAAGCCAAAGCAGCAGAAGCCACAACCACAGCCAAAGCCGCGGCAGAAGCCAAAGCATCAGAAGCCGCAACTACAGCAGAAGCCAAAGCAACAGAAGCCAAAGCAGCAGAAGCCGCATCCGCAGCCGCAGCCACAGCACCAGCTAGGAAGCCACTCAGGGACCCTCGCTCTCCGCCGGCAGCCAAATGTGATCGCCCTTCAACGTCTGCGAAAACCGAACGTCCGTCCTCATCAAGCGATCGCAATCGCTCGTCTTCGAAAAGCGATCGCAATCGCTCGTCATCAAAAAGCGATCACCATCGCTCGTCATAAAAAAAAAAAAGCGATCGCCATCGGTCATCTTCGAAAAACGACCACCATCGCTCATCTTCGAGAAACGACCGCACTTCTGTAAGAAGCGATCGCTCTTATATACCAAGCGTTCACACAAGTACGGCAAGCACGAGGGCTGATTGCCAACCGTCGAATACATCTGTTAGCGCTGTTGAGCATTTACAGCCTCCTCTACGGTCCGTAATAGCATCCAAGGGGATTAAGCTATCACAATCTTCAAGGGCGAGATCAAGCTCAAGTTCAGGCTCAAGCTCGAGTTCTGGCTCGAGCACCAGCTCGGGATCCAGGCCGGAATCCGGCTCTGACAAAAGCGGAAGTTCAAGAAAGAGGAAATCCGATGGTTAGTTGTAAAAAAAAAATTTTTAATTTTTTCAAAAAATAATAATACATATTTTTTCTTTAATTGCAGATGAAGCAATCATATAAGTATAGGTGGTAAAAGGATGACATCACATCATCTCAAGAGAGCGAAAAATCAGGTAATATAATTTTTATCATTCATTTCATTTCATTTTTTATGATAATATATACATTAATTTTTTTTGTTTTGTTATTGCAGCAGAAAAGAAGGAACGGAGAAAACTTTCGTTTCTTTAAAAAAGACTGATCTGCCACCACCATCTCCGCGACAGCAGACATCACCACAGCCTCTCTATTATGCAGATCAGCCGATGCCACTTCATCATCAAGCAGATCAGCCGATGCCACTTCAGCATCAAGCAGATCAACCGATGCCACTTCAAAAAAAATAAAAATAAAAAAACATAATTTTCCACTAATATTTTGTGTTTGCTGCTTGTTTAAACATGATTCCTTTTAGAAATGTATATTATAACGCATGCTTACTGTCGTTGATCGCGCGTTACAACCAGGGCCAGAAGGGTCCTGTTTATTATAATTAGGAACGTCGGACATGCAGAAGGTATGGCTCGGCCAACTCACGCGGGCACGCATTTACCTATGCCATCTGACACATTGTCACGTCTTGACAGCAGCGTGCGAGTAGGTGGCAACAACGTACGTTGCCGAATATATATAAGGTTGATAAGGGAATAAAACATAAAACATTCATTTATTAAAATCATTTTTTATTTAGTTAAGCTGATTTCCAGTATAAGCAAATACATTTTGAATTTTGATTATCCACCGTATCTAAACTAAATCGATCATCTAAATAATCGAGTAGCCAGGTTCGTATTGCAATAACGTTTCGAACAGTACACATAGGCACTCTTCTAATGCAGAGATCATGATTAAAGCAGACTAACTGCTTATCACATATTATTTTTTCAAACGATGGACAGCCAAAATTTTCGACGTTTGTGATTGATCTGAAAAAATAAATAGAAGAATGTGTGAGGGATTTTTTTTAATGTGAAAGTTTAAATAAATTTATTATATTTGCAACTTACAAATCGGGCAATAAATTTTGTATCCATTCTGATTTCTGCTTTCCTTTGCGACGCTGTGCCTCCCAACACAGGTGCGCAACACTTGACGCCTCGTACGCGCCAAGATTTTTCTTTAATCTCGGGATTTAATGTAATCGCCGACGTTTGGGAGAACGTGGAGGAAAGAAGGAGGAAGTAATCACACAATTTATTAACTTGTATTACACGTATATTTATCCCAGCCCTTCCTTACAGCGTGGTGGCCGTAGCCGCCCACACACAATAGCCACGCAGGGCTCGCCGTCACACCTCTACTCTCATATACGCGCGCACGCCTCGAGACTCTCGCCTCTGACGTCGCGCAGTCTGACCCGTCTGCGCTCTCTCTATCACACACCCGAATTTCGGCTCGGCGCGACCAGCTCGAGTAGCGATACGGCCGGCGCGCTCGTTCTCTCTCTCACTCTCTCTCTCTCTCTCGCACGGGTACTCGCGAGCACAGCGCGCGCTCACGGCAGCGTTGTCGGCCGAACCAACGCGGCCCCCCCTCTCTACTCTCGAGCACGCACACACGTATCGGCGCGCTCACTAACAGCTCGCGCCGGCGGTCCCGGCCTGGCGATGCCTGAACCGACGCCGGCGTAGCTGTCGGTGTTCCCCTCCCTTCTCTACTCTCTCGCGCTCTTCTCGATGCTCGCGCGCACCGACTTTGCCGCGCGTTGGCAACAAGCCCGACCTGCTGCTACCGAGCAGCGAGGACTTCTCGGACGCCCCGATGCTTCTCTCTCTCTCGCTCTCGCACACACACACACACTCTCCCGCGATCCTTCTACGCTACGCTGTTTTCTTCCTTTCCCGCTCTCGTGTACACTGGCCCGATGCCCCGCGTAGACGACGTCAAGGTGTACGCCCGCACCGTACACCGCTCTCTCGTCTCGCTCACGCTCTCTCGTACACACTCGCGACTTTCTCTCTCTCTCTCTCTCTCTCTCTCTCTCTCTCTCTCTCTCTCGCTTCTCTCGGCGGCCTAATGGCTCGCACCGAGAGTATCCCGAGCAACCCAAGGATTCTTACCTGGTGTAGGAGAGACGAACACCAGTCTCCCGTCCCTCAGTGGAAGCCTCGCTAGCCCAGGAGGTGCTGGCTTCCCGTACTCTTTCTCTCTCGCTCTTCCTCTCTCTCTCTCTCTCTGCAGACAGGGGAATGAAGGCCTGGCTCCCGTTCCGGCTTCCTTCCTCTGGCTGTACGGCTGGATAGTCGTCTCCGGGGAGGGATCTCTTCCTCGGGGCGATGGTCCAGGTCGTGGCACGGCTGCTCTCTCTCTCTCTCTCTCTCTCACTCTCACTTTCACTCTTTTCGTGATTCCCTCTCGCGCGCTTTCGTCACTTCGAAGTCTTATCGACAAGGCTCGGAAAGGAACTGCCGAGCCGCTCCGCCGCGCGCGCTCGGCGTCTCGCCGTCGTCCGTCGGGCCCGGCTGATAACGTAGCCCGATTGGCTGCGCGAGGCGCGAGACGTGCTAATTGGCTGCTCGTTTCGCGCCAGCTCGAACCGGCGAGCTCCCCCCCTTGGGTACGTCGGCCAGCGAATTCCACGAATTCCCGGGACGTAGCTCGCGTCCGAGAAAACGCGGGCCTCGCTGGAACCGATCGCTTTTTCTTCCTTACATCGAGTGAGGTTGCCGCGCAAACATCAAAGCGCGATTTGCTCGGCTGCGACGTACAACGTCGCACCTTTGACGAATAATTTTGTGACTCCTTGCGTACATATTTCTAAAATTTTATGAAGACGGTGATATGGAATATCTCCAGAATCCCATTCTATGCCGTGATGGCTCTTTTCAATCCAGTGAGTCATGCATTTTTCTTCCTCTGTTAGATCATCCCATGGTAATGGAGGTTTAAAGAGATACGCAGTCGGTAAAGCAGTTTTACTCAAATTGAGAAAACTGATTTCCTTGAAAATAAAAGTATCGTCGGCAATTCTTTGAAAACCTTGAATGTCACAGAGATAAACTTTTTCTTCTTCTTGACATTGCAATATTGTATTTCTAAACAATACTTTATACTCACTTGAACTTCTATCAATCACGCTAGGCATCTTGCTATACAGTAAGAAATGATCTGAACTAGACTCTTACTCTCTGTTTTTATAATACATAACTCCGCCTCTGGCTTATCTAGGATTTTAAAAGTCGATTTTGGTTTGGGTGAAAAGAAAGAAAATGCATCCCTTCTCAAGAAAATCTTCGTTCTTATCTTATCTATGAGCTCTTCGTCCATACCATTGGTCTTTCCCGAGAAAATCTTTCTCTTAATCTTATCTACTAGCTCTTCGACACTACCATTGGTCCTTTGCGAGAGAATACCTTCTCTCCCTATTTAAGAGCGGGAGCATCTACCTTGAACGATCACAGTTCGTCAGTTGCGTTTCCTTGATGTAAAGTGATAGTTTTGTGCAAGTTCACGACTAATATTCTAGTCTTATTTCAGTAAAAAGTAAAGATGAATTCGATGGATTTTTTTGAACGTCTTGTTGGCTTACTTCGTGACACCATACAAAGTAAAAATGATATGAGCGATGAAGATATTTATCATTGGCTGGATGTGTGTAATTCTACGATAAAGGAATTGAACGATAAAATTGATAAAGCGAATTTAACGCGAGGAGAAAAACAAAAGTGTCAAACTTGCTTAACACATTTGTCGTGCATACAAGTTGAATTCGAACAACACCTTCGGTGTGGAGGTAGTTTACAAGCGGAGGAAGAAACTGAAGCTAGAGTAGAGTGGCGAAATGTGCAGTCAGCTTTTCAGAATAGAATTAGAAGTGGTGTGGTAGTGAATATAAAACATGTTGATATTCTAAGTTTTTTAAACGATGCACAAAAGCTCTTTAATGATAAGGTAAAGAGCTGCTTAGATGAGTATAATGCAGTGAAAGTTAATTCTGACTTCATCGCCGAATTTTCTATGCAGAAAAGTGGAGAGGAAACAACAGACATTAAATATTTTACTAGTGTAAGTGTGACGATATATTTGTCAACGAATTTAGAGGAATGGTTAAAAGACAATATCAAAGAGCCTATTCTTACACAGTTAGAAGAATTTCAAGAAAAGTACTCAGGCTGGACTCTTAAAAGTATCATAAGTTTGTGTATAAACATGAAAAAATATTCTCGTATTAAAGGGTCTTCTTACATTCCTCTTCCAAAGTATATAGAACGCAAAAAAGCGTGCGTCAGTGTTCGAAATTATGGCAATCAATGTTTCAAGCATGCTATACTTTCAGCAATATATCATAGTGCCAGTAACGCCCATCGAGTTGCTCAATATCGTGTGCATGAAGACAAGTTAAACTTTAGTGATATAGAATTTCCAGTAAAGCTTAAAAATATTGTAACATTTGAAAAACTTAATGGTATTTCAGTAAATGTATACATGCTGAAGCAATATGGTGCAAAATTCGAAGTATCACCTTGTCATGTTACATCTGAGAAGAAGGATCAACATGTAAATTTGCTCATGATTCAAGATTTTTACATAAACAAATATGAGGAAAATAATCGTGATGATGATGGAAGCTTACCTAAATACCACTATGTTTGGATTAAAAATATGTTCCGGCTTTTGTGTTCTCAATTATCAAAATCTCATATAAAATCTCACCATTGTGAAAGGTGTTTACAAGTATTTTACAATGAAGAAAGATTGGAATCTCACGAAAATAACTGTAAAAATTTGAATAGTTGCCGGATAAATCTGCCTGACTCTAAGAATAACATTCTTAAATTTGAAGATTATAGTAAGAGTGAAAAAGTGACTTTTGTTATTTATGCAGATTTTGAATGTATGTTAAAGCATACTGGAAATGAAAATGCTTTTCAACTGCATGAAGCGTACAGCATAGGCTACTATATAAAATGTAGCTATGATGATGGATTATCTAGCTATAAATCATACAGACAAGAAAATAGAGATGAATATACACCTGCAGAATGGTTTGTTTAAGAGTTGAAATCAATCGGGGAGCAGATTGATCTACTCTACAAAAATCCTAAACCATTAAGACTTACAGACTTGGAAGAATTATCTTTTCGAAGGGCAACGATATGTCATATATGTCGAAAACCAATCCATGGTGATGAACTTGCAGTGCGAGATCATTGTCATCTTACGGGACGGTATGTCGTCACTTTAATTACTTTGAAAAATTGAATTTACTAAATTTTTTAGCCTAATTTTTTTTTCTTCAGTTTCAGAGGTGCAGCTCATAATTCATGTAATTTGAATTATAAGAATTCGAGATTTGTGCCAGTTATTTTTCATAACCTCAATTATGACACACACTTCATTTTGAATGAAATCGCTACTTCTACATTGATGTAAGGACGAGTTTCTCTGATACCTCATAATAAGGAAAAATATATTTCATTTACAAAGTACATTGATGAATTGGACATCAGTTTTAGATTTATAAATTCATGGCGTTTTTTACCATCATCATTGGAGAAACTTGCATCATGTCTAGAGAACGTGCCGATATCAGTAAATAAGTCTCGATCTGATGGCTTCACGGATGAAAAAATCAATCTTCTTAGACGCAAAGGCATATTTCCATATGATTTTGTTGATGAATTAGATAAACTAATGACTACAAAACTGCCAGAAAAAAATGAATTTTACAACAAATTAACAGATTCACATATTACTGAGAAAGATTACAATCATGCTGTTCAAGTCTGGAATATGTTTAATATAAAAACTTTAGGTGAATATTCTGATCTATACTTGAAAACGGATGTTTTATTATTGGCTGACGTTTTTGAAAGTTTTCGGGAGACATCTCTTAGAGTATATGATTTATGCCCTGCACATTTTTATACGACTCCTGGACTAACATTTTCAGCAGCTCTTAAAATGACAAAGGTGGAATTGGAGCTTCTTACAGATATTGATATGCTGATGTTTATTGAAGCAGGGATTCGAGGTGGAATAAGTCAATGTTGTAATCGGTATGCCAAGGCAAACAATCCATATATGGGACCTTCATATGTTAAGGAGCAGAAAACAAAGACTCTCTTATATTTTGATATAAATAATCTTTATGGATGGGCAATGGTACAAACTTTGCCAGTTGGAAAATTTAAATGGATAGAATATGAGACAAATACATGTTTTTTCAATACAACACCAGATTCTGACATAGGCTATTTTGCTGAAGTTGACTTAGAGTATCCTGAAGAAGTACACGATGATCATCGAGGTCTCCCTTTTTGCGCAGAGCATCGTACACCACCTGGCTCTAAACAGAAGAAACTTCTAACTACTTTGAATGATAAGACAAGGTATGTAATTCATTATCGAGCACTGAAATAGGCGTTAGATAATGGACTTCGACTGAAAAAGGTGCATAGAATTTTGAGTTTTGAGCAGAAGGCTTGGCTCAAACCATATGTCGAACTAAATACAGAGAAAAGAAAGCAGTCCAAGAATGAATTTGAAAGACTGTTTTATAAATTATTAATTAATGCTGTCTATGGAAAGTGTATCGAGAGAGAGCGATCTCGCGTTGATGTGCGTTTAGTGAATAAATTTACAGGTCGATATGGAGCAGAAGCACGTATAGCTCAACCAAATTTTCATAGTTGTGCAATCTTTGATGAAAATTTAGTTGCTATTCAGCTAAAGAAGACAAGTATAACAATCAAGAAATCAATTTATGTTGGTCTCTGTATTCTCGATTTGTCAAAAACATTAGTATATGATTTTCATTATTCATATATGAAACAACGAGTAGGAGAAAATGTAAACTTCTTTATACAGATACAGATAGTTCAATATACGAAGTTGTGGACATTGATATGTATCAAATAATGAAAGAAGATATAGACAAGTTTGATACTTCTGATTATGATGAGAATAATCAGTTTGAAATTCCGCGTGTTAATAAAAAAGTTCCTGGATTGATGAAAGACGAATGCTGTGGCAAGATTATGACAGAGTTCGTAGGTTTAAGAAGCAAAATGTATAGTATTTTGATTGATGGAGCTGAGACAGTGAAAAAAGCCAAAGGGATAACATCCAATGTAGTAAAGAAATCAATCACATTCGAAGATTATCGAAAATGTCTTCAAGATCTTGTTATTATAAAACGTGAGCAGTGCAATATTCGTTCAAAATTACACATAGTCCATACTGAAAAACAAGAAAAAATTGCTCTAAGTCCTCACGATGATAAAAGATACTTATTACCTCATAGTACAGATACTTTGCCCTGAGGTCATTACAGAATTATGGAAGAACAGATGGCGCAAGCTGCAATGCATGTAGAGGGGGAAGCGGAGGAGAGTGGATACAATGCAGCTAATGACAATGAAGCAGAAGAAAAAAGAGAGGGAGAAAATGAGAGGGAGGATGAGATAACCAATGGCAATGATGCAGAAGAAAAAAGAGAGGAAGAAAGTGAGAGGGGGGATGAAGGTGAACAAATCAGGATTGAATACGATGTGCCTGAGGAGTTCATGCACGAATGGGATTCATCATTAGATAAGACAAGATTAGAATCAGAAGAGAGAAGGGATATCTTACTAGAGGCAATGGAAAGGGCAGGAATTGTGGTGGGAAATGGGCTATATGAACGCACGGACGACAACGAGGAGCACATTCGAGAAATCGAAGCGAACAACGAACCTTCTACAAAGAGACCAATGCTCACCTAACTTCATAATAAGTGAGTTATATTTCATAGTTCCCCCTCATTACTTGTCTTTAATACAATTTTCTCTAACATACATTTTTATTTTTGCTTTTTTCAGAATGGATCTATCTGCACTCAACAAGATTGCTGAGCGAGAGTTCTTGCCAAAGAAAAGAGTAACAGACATGGAAAAAGATCATCAGTACATGGTGACAGCACTGAAAGAGGTCAAGACAAGGTTCGGTACGAAGATTGTTGCTGAACTTGATGACAGCTTTCAAGTTTTCTTGCCAGAGAAGATTTCATCGGCTATTCTGAAAGATGAAGCGTTTTTCATCTCACTCTGCAACAGTGCAAATAAACTTTGTTTATTTTTAAAATATCTGGGTGGATCTTCTTTTAAGTTTGATTCTAGTACTCAATAAGAATGAATAAATCACAAATTGATTTTACAAAGATATATTTTTTATTAACTTGTACATAATAATAATACATGAATAAATTTAATATGATAAACATAATACATATGCTTTTTTTATTTACTACAATCTGATCCCTTTATCCATAAAAAAAGAACATAAATTGTTAATATAGTTACATTAAAGAATCTCATTTTTATTTATCCAACTATTATGCTCGTCACTAAATCCTAGCCATTTATTCACTTCTTCAATTATATAATCAACACCAGAGTAATTGCGAAGAGTTGTATTATAAAGATAACGCAATTTTGCATCTACTTCCAATTGATGTTTTTCAACTTACTGCTTGTATTCTTCTATAACTTCACCAATTCCAGAAATTATAGCAGCTATATAATTTATTTCAGTTTGTAGAATAACTTTCAGTGAATGTAAGGTGATTGCATCGTTTGGCTGATTGGGCGGTCCTAGGTTGCAAAGTCGCTTGTTTTCTAAATCAAAATCACCGTCCGGTGTAAAATTGAAACCAATGCCTGGAGGACCACGACTCACTTGCGAGCCCTCAAGTTTTCTTCCAAACACATCGAGACTCATGGTAGTACTGATGCAAAGAAGAAAGTTGCGTGTCAATATATATGCCCAGCTTCACGTAATTCCTCAATAATCGACTGGATTTCATTGTCGTGATTATTATTTCCAGCTGATCGTTCGGCAATCAATAGTCGAAGTCTCTCAGTAATCTCGTTTGGATCATCCCAGTAGACGAGATCAATGGAAGAACTTTTCTTAGCTATTTTATATTTAGGTATGAGTCCTCCTCCGCTGCTACTGTTCTTTTTACGTGGAGTGCTGCGGAACATTGGTGCTAAAATATTCTTATATTTATTACTTCTCAACATTCGTATAGATTCATCTTTGCTGAATTTTTTCCGATGAGCATTTGTTGCTTCTAGAATCTTGCGATAATTTGCACGATCTGATGAGCTCAGAAGAAGATCATCCGGATATTTTTTAAATAGCAATTCCATTAGTCCACTCGTTTTAGGATAACTTTCATTTCTGACTTTGACATATTTATCATCAAATTCAATTTCTGAATCACCAATCATATACACTTCATCAACCTTTCGCACTCCGTATATATTATCAATCGTTCTACGGCTTTTATCTAGCAATGATAAAAAGTCTTCAGCTGATTCATTTTTCCACTCGCAGATCTAAATGTAGAATTGGTTATTGTGTTAAAAGCATCATCATCATCATCATCATCATCATCATCATCATCATAATCATAAACAGTATAATCCAATAAACTTGATTTATTGTTCTTATTTTGATCGTTGAGCAAACTCGATCTATTGATTCTCATTAGTTTTTTCATTTTTTTACTGTTGTTTTGATCCAAAATGCGATTGCACGGTTGCTGTAGTGAGCTTTCACTTTTCATCTCAACAAGTTTCTCAAGTGGTGTGATAACTGGTTTTAGAGT
This sequence comes from Nasonia oneida, assembly GCA_037356405.1. Lineage (NCBI taxonomy): Eukaryota > Metazoa > Arthropoda > Insecta > Hymenoptera > Pteromalidae > Nasonia > Nasonia oneida. The sequence goes on along the minus strand of JAZHPH010000360.1, from coordinate 6,009 downwards.
GTCACCGATGACTTTTTCAAAATCATCTTTCTCCTGTTTTAATAAAGTGTATTTTTTCTTAATAGCCTCACGAGCTAGCAAGAGCTCACTAAGAACATTCTTCTCTTTCGTGAAGTCTGACATGCTGACGTGTCGATGTCTACAACTGAACTGTAAGTATGAGACTCATAATTCCTTTTTTATTGCAAAACAATCTAATCCTTTACTGTATCTACCCTCATTCATCGGTCTATCTTTGTCAATAACGATGAATCCATATTTATCATTCTTCCAACATTCAGAACAAAGATGCCGAAATTCGTTGAAAGTTAAATCGGTATTCACATGATCTTCATAGATATGTTTAAGATTTACACCATCTTGTCGATAAATTACTAACAAATTGACATTATCTCTAATGAGATGTTTTCCTATATGAGCATACGATTGACATAGATAGAAGCTATCTACACTCTTATGTCTCCCCATACAGAAGAATGCTCTGACGTTATCCTGCTTCTCACATGCCACATCATCAAAAATCATTATTGAATTTGGAAGAGCTTCATCTGGAGATACTACAGATTCATGATCACTGAACGGAAGATATGATACTCCTTCAATCGGACCCAAGACATTTTTGAGAAATTGATACTTTGGCTGATTCAAGGATTTAGAGTATACATACAAATTCTCAAACCTAAGATCATTGGGGTGTGTAATTAAAGCCAATAAACTATTTGTTTTTCCACAGTTTGATGGACCACAGAATACTGCTCGTATACTATCTGGCAGTAATTCCCCATGACGCTTCTTTCTCTTCTCTTTTCCAAAATCAAAATTCGTGACAGGGTGTTTGACGTTCTGCTCGGTAAAATCCATGTTCACACAACAGAGTCAGATTCAACATTGAGCTCTCGAAATATAAACGCTCGTTTTATACCATGAACGTCAGTTGTGAATCAACACTCGAAGAGAGATGATCATACACAAATCTCAGAAACAGCCGAAAGGCTATGGATTGCTTGATAAAGTTATCAATAACTTACCTGTTGAAATGCATCTTCCTGGATATCAATACTGCGGTCCCGGAACTAAGTTGAAAAAGCGAATGAAAAGAGGAGATCCTGGTATTAATCCGCTTGATCAGGCTTGTAAAAAACACGACATAGCTTACTCCGATAAAAACGGAGATCGTAAAGCTGCTGACAAGATGCTTGCTGAGGAAGCTATGCAACGTGTCAGAGCTAAGGATGCTAGTCTTGGCGAAAAAGCTTTTGCTTTTGCTGTTAGCAATGCTATGAAATTAATAGGAAAAACCGGAATGGGACTGAAATTTAATAAGTTAGTGACTGCGGCTAAAAAATCAATGTCAACAAGTAAAAGTTCTCGCAAGGTTATTCAATCAGCCTTGAAGGGTGCATGTCAAGCTGTTAAAAGTGTAGGTGGAAAGAAAAAAGTTATCATTCCACGTGTTCTGACGCTTCCATCAAAAATTGGTGGAGTTCTTCCTTTTCTCATTCCATTGTTCGCAGGACTAAGTGCAACCGGTGCTCTAGCAGGAGGCTCTGCTGGAATAGCTAAAGCAGTTAATGATGCTAAAGCTGCGCAGAAAAATCATGAAGAAAGTAAGAGGCATAATAAGACCATGGAAGGTATTGCTTTAGGCAAAGGTCTTCATCTTAAGCCCTATAAAACTGGAATGGGATTATTTATGAAATCTCATATCGGTCGTGGACATCAAGTCAGTAGAAAAAAAAACGTCGATTTAACTTTGCCAAATCGTGCACTGACTGACTACGATCTAAAAAAAATATGCTCATATGATGAAAATCTTAGATTTCAGAGGTGTTTTCATGAGAAATAATCTACCAGCCGATGGTCCATGGCATAATGAAACAGCAGTGGTAAACTTGGACGACTTTCAAAATAGAGGCACTCACTGGGTTTGCTATCGCAAACGTGGTCCTGAAGTGATTTATTTTGACAGTTTTGGTGATCTTAAACCTCCTAAAGATCTCATGTTATATTTTAACGTGAAAGAAGTGAAATACAACTATAAAAGATATCAAAATTTTGACTCATTTATATGTGGCCATCTTTGTCTCTTTTTCTTAGCTGGGAGACTACAAAAGAGGTGCTCACTGACGAATACAATCATTATCTTCCGATCAGTCATGGAAGACAGCTTCACTTTGAGTCTCTCAGGAAAGTCATCTGTCTTAGAAGCGCAATATTTTCCTTCGATTGAACTACCGAAGCATAAAAATTTTGTCTTGGGTTTAGTTGAACTTTTATCATTTAACTCTATTCCCAATGTTGACTATTCAAATAATAAACTGCATTTAAACGGAGATATTATTATTAATATTCCTACTGGCAGTTATGAGCCTGATGCTATTAATCAATTTTTACAAGCAAATTTGAAATCCAAAGGAATCGAATTCTCGTTGAAAGCTAACAACAATACTCTTAGAAGTGAAATTCTCTGCAGTCATCCGATAGATCTCACACCTCACGATTCCATAGGCCGTCTCCTTGGCTTTGCTCCTCGCACTCTCGAAGAGAACATTCAACACAGCTCTGATTTACCAGTGAAAATATTGAGAATCAATGCACTCAGAGTTGAGTGCAATATTACTGGAGGTGCTTATATCAATAATAAGAAAGTTCATACAATCCATGAGTTCTTTCCCAGAGTGCCTCCGGGATATAAAATCATAGAAGTTCCGTCACGCGTCATATATCTACCGGTCAGTGTCAAGTGCATAGATCATCTACAAATTCAAATTGTCGATCAGGATGGAAATTTAGTGAATTTTCGAGGAGAGGAAATCACTATTAGGCTTCACATCAAATCTGTATAATGGACATCGTTTACAATTCTGGATCATATATAAATCAGTCATGGCAACCAGTCATCAGTCGACCGAAGAAACTCAAACCGTTAACACGCAAGAGCATTCAGTTTCTGAAAAGTCTAGGACTAAAGGTTCGTGGAAAAAATTCACGTGTATAATTCTTTACTGTTTCCAGAAAAATGGACGAAATTCTAAGCATTCGATCAGAAGTCGTATTCGATTAGTCTATTGCTCATTACGAAGTACACGCACATCAACCATACTCATCATTAAGTTTTGACAACAATGATGAAATTCGTATTTCTATCCAACATCAAGATCTATGTCTTTTACCATCGCGCAGCTCTATCCATATATGTGGAAAGTTGCAAGTAAAAGGTGGATCAGCAGCAGCACTTGCTAAAACTAAATTTGTCAACAATGGCATTTGTCATCTGTTTGATGAAATTCGTTATGAGATTAATGCTGTGGAGATAGATAAAAGTAAAAATGTTAGTCTGAGCAGTGTTATGAAAGGATTGATTTCATTTAATTTGAATCAGAATGATATGCTAGAGAATGCAGGCTGGCTTGGTATTCAAGACAATATCAAATCGGTCGTAGATGACAGGGGAAATTTTGACGTTGCGATTCTACTGAGTATGATCTTGGGTTTTGCAGAAGACTATAAAAAGATTATAGTTAATATGAAGCATGAGATCATTCTCACAAGATCGAGAAGCGACTTGAACGTAATAATCCAGGAAGGCGCTGTAGCATCTGGTGTAACTACTTATGAAGATTACGAAGTAAAAGTATCAAAGATAGAGTGGTTGATGCCATATGTTGTTGCATCTGATAAACAAAAAGTCCAGCTATTGAATTTCATTGGTAAAGATAATCCTATCTCCATGTGTTTCCATTCTTGGGAGTTATTTGAATATCCTCTTCTCCCAAGCACTACTAAACACGTCTGGACAGTGAAAACATCAAATCAATTGGAAAAACCTCGTTTTGTGATTCTTGGACTGCAAACAAAGAGAAAATTATTGAGAACTGCAAACGCCAGTCGATTTGACTATTGTGAGTTGAGTAATGTGAAACTTTTCTTGAATTCACAATATTATCCATACAACAATATGAATCTCGACATAACTAAAAATCAGTTTGCCATTCTCTATGATATGTACGCTAATTTTCAAAAATCCTACTATGGAAGAGATCCGCAACCGCTGCTGACAAAGTCTTCGTTTCTCAACTTTGCACCACTTGTAGTTATTGACTGTTCACGACAAAACGAATCTCTCAAGAGCGCTCCTGTCGATGTACGTCTGGAGTTTGAGACTAAAAAAGATTTTCCTGATAACACTTCAGCCTACTGTTTGATCTTACACGATCGCATCGTTCAGTACAATCCTATTAGTGGAGATGTCAAGAAGCTCGTCTATGCTGCACCGGAAAATGGAGTATGCAGTAGACATGACTGGTTTCAAGCAAACCGAAGAAGATTATATTCTAAAGGAATTAGCAATCGTACCTCTCAAGGAAAATAGTGCAGATCCTATTGTTCTAACATTCAAAAATCCTTTCTCATGGAAAAAACTCTCAGACAAAATGCAAAGGGAAAACAAATGGCTCAAACATAATTATCATGGCATCAGGTGGAAAACGGATGGACATGACTACTCTCAAATCGGAAACTTGCTTCGTGACGCTTTACATGATGCATCAAAAATTTTTGTCATTGGTGCATTAAAACAGAAATGGCTTCAACGATTCAAATTTCCTGTTCACAATATTTAACAGTATGGCTATCCATCAAAAGCATCTTTTAAGTGTGTCACAGTATGCACAAATCATAATCCAAGCTATAAGACGACCTGTGCATTGCCCAACGTCAAACTCATGAAATTGTTCTATCAGCATAAACTGTAGAGTAAAATAAAAAAAAATAAAAAAAAATAAAAAAAAATAAAAAAAAATAAAAAAATGTTTAAAAAAAAGTAGAGAACGTTATAGGCATTCCAAAACATAATAGAGAAAGAGGAAAAATTATCCCCACTCTCTCATCGGGTACTAAAACACTCTGAGAGGAGAGAGGGTGTTTTAGTATCTTGGAGAGAGAGGGGATCCCTCCTGTTTCATCGGGTACCAAAACACTCTGAGAGGAGAGGGGATGTTTTAGTATGCCTATGTTCTGGTATGCCTATAGCCTATCTACTTATTTATATTTTTTTGAGCAGATTTCACATTCATAAATTCGCCATTTATATGCACATTTATATGATCAACACTTTTTCAACTAATTTTTTTTTACAAAAATCATACATAAATTTTGTATGTCCTGTAGTAAGTAAAAAGTATACAAATTAAAAGAATTATATAAACTTTATAATTATTGCTATATATCTTCCTATATATTATATAACAACGAACTTCTGTTTTTAAATGTCTTTTGCGCCGTTTTTCACGACGGTTATAATTTTCTTCTAGAAAAAATTAATAAATATATTTTTTACCATCGAATAATTTGTAAATTATTTATAAATTGTTGCTGCTGAGAGAGTTAACGTAAATCATTCGGATAATATGAAAAAATTATTTTGTAATTGTAAAATTATTTTTTTTTTAGTTTATAAATAATTATTCGGGCGTAAAAAAATGTATTGATAAATTTTTTTTAAATGACAATTACACTATTTAAATTTGCGCGGCAAGTTCTGGTTTGCCGCGCAAGACCGTCAAAAACAGTCAGGACATAAGTAAATGTAGTTGTGTGTACTTTAAATTTTGTTTTTTTATTTACCAAAAATAATCTTGATTGCATTAAATATTGCAAGTTGAAAATTTGCTTGGTATATTTCTTTTCGTGAAAGTTTCTTGTCCCGATATTTTGTCACGTGACCGGTCCGGTAAGATGTATTATACCGTAGTGGTTACAGCAGTATGGCGGCAGGGTCAGTTTCATACACCTAAGAATTATACACGATTTAATATAACACAAACGTTTATGAAGTTTTTATTCTGCGCAATGTGTTTTTGATTGAACACACATTGAAAATATAAATATTTAGATATCGTTCTACACGTATAAATTTACGCGATAAAGAAATCAATATTTAATATACCTCCAAATTGTACACAATATATTGTGCACTGAAATTTTTTAGAAAATAATTACGAGTGGTTG
>JAZHPH010000359.1:47373-100229 GCA_037356405.1 Nasonia oneida | reverse complement strand
AATCGATCCAGTACCTCATTATACGAAAGTTGAGACGCCGTTGAAATCGTAAATCCGGCAACTCGATTACCCTAAAGCATTGGTGTGGCGTCGTCGCTGGTCGAGCGGCACCGTATTCGTTTTCCAGCAAGTATTAATCGCGGTTCTACCGTGAGGATAACCGTGGTTATTATAGCGACGAACTCGTTAGATATCGGAGGGTTGTCGAGACGTTATCGGGTATTTTCGCGCTTTTCAGCACGTAGTCCCATGGCAGTAAGACGACAGTGAGAAAGACAGTACCAGCGGGTCCAGGGAGCAGATCTAACGGTTAGACGCCATCTTGAGGGACGTCGCGTCCTTTGAACGCGACGCTGACGCCATATCGGTGGATACGAATACGGGTTGTGGTTTCACGGCAAAGCGGTGGAGTTTGTTGGATTATTAATCGAAGCTCGTGGTTCATTAAATTAATTCCACTATCAAGTATAACCATTGTTATTTTATGACGTCGTTTAGCCGCAAGTAATCTCACACGGTTGATTTCTAAATACATTATTACGGGTAAATTTGTATACGGACTAATCCTGTTCCGTACTGGGGGTTGAAGAATATAAGAATATTGTTATTCAGCATAAACAGTGTGAAACAAGCTTTATTTCTAGACCTCGGCCACGCCAGGCGTACCTGTTCCCAAACCTATACGTTGTCCCCCTTTATAGATGTAAGAGTCCGCGGTACGAAGATCGAGTCAGAAACAAGTGTATATAATTGTTAGCGTCACCGGATAGGTTATAAAAAGCACAACATCACACTATAACTACATCTTTTTTATTACCTCTATTCAGTGTATTAGTATGTTTTTCGTATCTACTTTTAAGCTTTCATCGACATACACTGTTTTTTTTTCTTCTTCGTCCACTGCTTCCCTTTCTTCTTGTTTTAATTCATAATCATCAATACCATCATTGCTGTTTTCTTCTTTATTCACTATACATTTTCTTCTTGAAACTTTACTCTGCGTTTCTGTAATATCAATCAATTTTTCAAGTAGTTCAACAATAAGTTTAAAAGTAGTATTTGCCACATGCTCAGCATTTAATTTACTTAATTTTAAACTATTATATTTTCGTTGTATACCTTCTCGAGCTTTTTCCATCTGCTGAAGAATATCAATTTGCTCTTCAAAATTAGCCATGTTGACCTATTAGTGTCTAACATTCAAATGTTTGATCTATTTTAAATTTGTCGTATTTATAATGAATTGATCAAAGCCTTCTCTATATCTTCCATTTTCCATATTGCAATCTTTATTAATTACAATAAAGCTATGATTATCTGTCCAGCAATATCCACAGAAATCTTTAAAGCGCTAAAATGACATCCGTATTAAAGTGATCATTATAAATATGCTTCAGATTCATATCATCTTGACGGAATATAATTAAAAGGTTAACATTATCACGTACAAGATGTTTAGAAACTTGAGCATATGACTGACAGAGGTAGAAAGAATCTACACACTTATGTCTACCCATTCAAAAAATGCTTTAACATTATCCTGTTTTTCACAGGCAATATCATCAAATATCATTATCGAATTTTCTCGAGCTTTGTCTTGCGATACAACAAGATCATGTTCACTAAAAGGTAGATATTGAATCCCCTCGATAGGTTCAACGAGTTTCCTTAATAGCTGATACTTAGGTTGATTCAAAAACTTTGAATAAACGTAAATATAGTAGTGTATAAATCATTGAACAGTCATGATCGTGCATCAAGGTCAAGGTTTAATAAATAAATTTATTAATAAGTTGCCGTTTGAAATGCATATTCCAGGCTATCAATACTGTGGTCCAGACACAAAGCTATATAAACGGCTAGCACGAGGAGATCCTAGCATTAATCCTCTAGACGCAGCGTATAAAGAACACGATATTGCATACTCCAAAAATCGTGAAGATATAAACGCTCGGAACGCTGCCATCGGATCGAGTATTGGCTGAAAAAACTTGGCAACGTGTTAAAGCTTCAGACTCCAGTTTGGGTGAAAAGGCTGCACCATACACTGTTACAAATATCATGAATGTTAAATCAAAATTTGGAATGGGGTTAAAGAAGTGTAATAAGAGAAAAAAGAAGTTAACCTTGAAAAAAATAATAATAAATGCTTTGAAAGTGGTAACACATAGCAATGACTCACGCGTTGCTATTAAAAGTGCTCTTCAAGCAGCTCGCACTATCACGAGAAAAGCTGGTGGTAAACGTAATGTTAGTTTACTAAGAATACTACCTGTTCCAAAAGTAGGCGGCTTTCTTCCTGCACTCATTCCACTGTTTGCAGAACTAAGTGCAGTTGGTTCATTAGCTGGTGGTGCTGCTGGAATAGCGCAAGCTGTCAACAGAGCGAATGCTGCTAAGCAACAACTAGAAGAACAGCAGTGACATAATAAAAAACTGGAAGCACAAGCACTTGGAAAAGGTATATATTTAAAACCTCATCACAAAGGTTACGGAATACTATTGAAAAAACAGGTTGTCAAGAAGAAAAAAATAGCTCGACGAGGAAAAAAAACTTCGTTGAAGTAAAGCTGCATAAACATCTATTGACAGACTATGATCTATAAAAATTTGCTAAAAAACTACAAACATCTAACTTTCGAGGAGTATTCATGAGAAATTCACTTCCAGCTAGCGGACCTCTGTTTAGAGAGAGCGCTATTGTAAATCTTGACGATAATACTGGCCCTGGTACACATTGGGTAGCCTACCGCAAGGATGGCAAAGACGTGTCATACTTCGATAGTTTTGGTGATTTGCGACCGCTTATAGATTTAATTAATTATTTTAACCTTGTTACTATTAAATATAATTATAAACGTTATCAAGATTGTAATACTTTTATATTTTACTATAATACTTTTATATTATTATTATTATTATATTATTATAATTATATTTACATTATTATAATACTTTTACTTGTGGTCATCTTTGTCTCAAGTTTTTAAATGATTTATTAGATCATCCTGATAATTATCATCTATATAAGCTGTTATAAACCTCATATATTTTTAGTTACGTTTAAGTGTTCAAGATGAATGAATCTCTGACTCTCAGTTTATCAGGTACTTCATCAGTACTTATTTTCCACCGATAGAGCTCGATAGAGACAAAAGTTATGTTCTTGGACTTGTTGAATTACTTACATTCAACTCTATACCAAATGTTGACCTTATTGGACAAGATAAATTCTATGTTGGCAATAAAGTAATTGAACTTCCAGTTGGTAGCTATGAAATATCTGATATTGAACATTTTCTGAAAAAGCAACTTGAATCTGAAGAAATAGAGCTTAGCATAAAACCAAACAATAATACCTTACGTAGTGAAATATACTGCAGTCATAAGATTGATTTTGACCCACTAAATTCCATAGGAAGATTACTTGGTTTTAGACAACGTGTTCTGCAACCATATAAAAGTCACGTATCTGACTTACCAGTATCCATTCTCAAAGTGAATGCTCTACGTGTTGAATGTAATATAACAACCGGAGCGTACATCAATCAAAACAAAGTTCATACTATACATGAATTTTTTTCCGCTGCGCCGCAGGGATATAAAATTATTGAAGTACCAAAACAAATAATTTACTTACCAGTGTCAGTAAAAATAATTGAATATTTACAGTTGCGTATTGTTGATCAGAACGGTGACCTTGTAAATCTTCGGGGAGAAGTAGTCACTGTTAGACTATACATCAAGAAGGTCACGTAATGGGCATTGTTTATAACACAAAGGTGGGCTTAGGCTATATAAACAGACTACCATGTCAACAGAAAGTTATTCATCGACAAGCAGTCAAAGGTCTAACACCTCAGAACACTCAGTATCTGAAGAGCCTCGGACTCAAAGTGGTCGCAGACGTCAGAAGAAGAAGAAAAACTGTAAAAAAGATCAAATAAGCTGTATTCTTATTTGCTGTTGTCGTTTAAGCGATAGAAGGAAAAATGGAAGCGATTCTTAGTGTACAGACACCGATCGTCTTTGACGAATCCATCGCTCACTACGAAATACATGCTCATCAACCATACACTTCACTAAATTTTAATAATAGTGATGAGATACGTATGTCAATTCAACATCAAGATTTATGTCTTTTGCCTTCAAAAAGTTCATTACATATTTGTGGAAAGATAAAAAAATCGGATAATATAAACGCATCAGCAACAAAGTTGGTAAACAATGCTATATCTCATTTATTTGATGAAATTTGTTATGAAATTAACGCTATTGAAATCGATAAGTGTAAGAATGTTGGTATAACCAGTATCATGAAAGGTTATGTCTCATAAAGTTCAAATCAAAGTAAGCTGTTAGAGAATGCTGGATGGCTTGATGTTAAAGAGACTGCTAAAATGATCGACGAAAATGGACAATTTGACGTATAAATCCCGCTATCAATGATTTTAGGATTTGCTGAAGATCATAAAATTATTGTAAACTTTAAACATGAACTTATACTCACAAGATCAAGAAATTATATTAATGCTATTATACAAACAGCTCCTGCAGCAGGTACCTCAGCTGAAGAGTATAAGTTTGTACTCACTCGGATTGAGTAGATGATGCCTTACGTTGCTATCTCAGACACACGTAAAATACAATTGTTCAGTCATATTAAAAAAGATATTCCTATTGCTATGAGTTTTCGTTCATGGGAATTATATGAATATCCAATGCTTCTAGCATCATCAAGACATATCTGGACAGTAAAAACGTCGAATCAATTAGAGAAGCCAAGATTTGTTATTTTAGCCTTTCAAACAAACAGAAAAGGTGTAGCTCTAAAAAATGCAAGTCAATTTGATCATTGTGAAATCGCCAATGTAAAACTTTTTCTTTACTCACAGTACTACCCATATGGTAACTTAAATCTCGACATCGAGCAGAATCAATATGCTTTACTTTATTAAATGTTCATACAAATTCAAAATGCTTACTATGAAAACAAAGATTTACAATCTGATTTGCTAGGTAGTAAAAGTGATTTTATCAAATATACGCCATTTATTGTCATCGATTGCTCAAAACAAAATGAGGCTGTGAAACAAGCTGCTGTAGATGTTCGTATTGAATTTGAAACTAAAGAACCCATACCTCCGGCAACGACAGCTTATTGTTTAATTTTACATGATCGCATAATTCAATATAATCCTATTAGCGGAGATGTAAAAAAACTAGTGTGAATATAGTATATTATAGCATAATTAGTAATATATAAATGTATACGTTTTTGAAAAAATAAATATGTAAAAATGTATTTAAGTAATATAATAATTTGAATACTCATATTCCAATTATCCATTTCCTTCCATAATTCTCAATTAAAAAAATTAACCACGTGTGTAGAAATGTGAAAAAAATTATATAACAATGAGCAAAATATTTAGAAGTTTAAAAAATTAAAATCTGTAAGTGAGAAAAGAATGTGACATTATATGCTTCGTGAGAGTGAGAGAGATAGAAAGAGAAAGAGGGAGATATATAGCTTTGACTGCGTAGGCATAGTTCAGGAGAGCGGCAGTAGGAAGCGCGCGAGAACGGCCTTGAAGTAGTGCGTGAGAGCTGGCGGTGTGATAGCGGGGGCTCGCAAGTGGGAGAGGAGCCAGAGATTGGCCTTGGATGCGCGTGCAATTCGCGAGTGCGACCTTGAATCAGTGCAAATGGTCGAGTGGGAGGTTGCGGGTGACCTCGGATCTGTGCGAGAGTAGGAGGTAGCGAATATCCTTGAGTGCGCGCGCATGAAATTTGTGAACGATTGGGATTGACCTTGATCTCTGACTATAAAATCGGCTGCAGATCGCTCGTCTGGTCAATTGGTGCATTTTGTGTATAGTGTCTAGTGAAAAGTGACGGCTCGTTGTCAACTAGTGTAATTTTTAATTCTTTATTATGAATTTTATCAAAAAATTTTTTTTCAAATAATGGTTTTTTTCTATGATTTTTAGACTTACAATTATGTGTTGTGGCTATCCAGTGCTTCAAATATGCAAATAATACAATTATTAAAGAACTTGCTGCAGTCGACGTGGATGGTCTTTTAAAACCGAGAGTCTATGTATTTCAACCACCTTGTGCATGGAATGAATTATCAACAGAAGACACTAGGGAAAACGGTTGGCTGCAGCGTAATTATCATAGACTTGAATGGGATAAGGGAACTAGACCATTCAATGATATTCATGATGTTTTTAAAGAGCTCAAGATGATTGGAGGAGATGGTGTTAGAGTAAAGTTTAATTGCAAAGGTTTAAATAAAAAAAGAATATTAGAGCGATATTTAGATGATGTTTATAATTTAGAAGATATGCATTGTCCATCACTGCATACACCAGGATTTCGACGGCCTGAAGTATGCATATACCATCGAGAAGGATGGGTGAAAAACTGTGCATTGCAAAATGTAATAGCGATACGTGCGTGGATATTTAGAGAATATTTTAATTGGATGACTCATGAGGGTATTATACAGTTAATTAAATTGATTCATTGTGTAAATTAAAAAATAAAGATAATATTATTAAAAAATGAGTATACATTTTTTTCATTAACCCTATACATCCTTTTCTTCCTTATATTATTACAGTAAATAGTGTAATGAAGTGTTATTGTGTAATTCATATGAAGTGAATATAAAAAAGTGTTGTATAACAAAATTGTGAAAAAGTGATAACCCTAGTGGAAATAAACAATGTAATAAAGTGTAATAAAATATAAGTAAACAAAAACGTACCATTTTGTACGTTTTTGTTGGATTTCGGACCTTTTTACGTTTTATTACAGTTTGCTACATTTTATTACATTTTTTTACGTTTTATTACAATTTATTACAAATCCATTGATCCAGGATTTTATAGGCGTCTCTTCTTTGAAATTACAAGTGTAAAAATCTGTAAAAAAGTATAACACACTAAGCGTATTATATAAGAAAATGGCGACTTTTTTATTTTCTTACTTTTGCTTACATCCTTTTACTTTTTCTTACAATTTCTTACGCATTGTTAAATTTTATTAAAAAATCTTGCTCTGACGAAAAAGCAAGTCTATGCCGTGTTAATGTTCGATATAGAAGGCGCGTTTGACAATGTAGACCCGGAAATACTAATAAAAGAACTGCTCGAGATAAAAATCTCTGAGAAAATTACAACTTTCATTGAAAACATTATAAAGTTCAGAAAAATAGCTTTCTTTTTGAATAAAAAACATATTATAGATAAAACCACTACAAAGGGTCTCCCTCAAGGCTCAGTCCTTAGCCCAATCCTGTTCAATCTTTACGTGAGAAACATAACGCAAAATATTGACGAATGCAACATTTTCCAATTCAGATGACTGCGCGTTAACCTTTGCCCATATAATTCCCGAAATCGCGACTCAAAAGCTAGAAGAGGGTGTCAAAAAACTTAAAATATGGCTAAATAACAGAGGTCTCAATATAGCCCCCCACAAATCGAACTACATCATAATACACAATAGGAAAAAATTAGCAAAAGACATAACATTAAAAATAGACGACACTAAATTACAACCTGTAAATCAAGTCAAATTTCTTGGAGTAATTTTTGATAGCAAACTTAATTGGATCCCCCATATAAAAAGCATAAAAAAGAGCGCCGTGAACACACTCAATATTATAAAAGCCTTTTCAAATAAAAATTGGGGCACTAAACATACAACTCTAATAAATACCTATAAAGCCCTAACCCGTTTGATTCTGGAATGGGGATATACGCTTGCTACTGCAACGCTGCCAAGACTCACCTTAAAAAACTAGAACCTGTTCACAATACCGGATTGAAAATGTGCCTAGGACTCCCAAAATTCGCTTCCAACGCTGTAACATTAAATATAACCCAAGAAACTATCCTCTCCCATCGCAGGAAGAACCTAATAGACAAATACATCCTAAAATCTGCAAGCCTTAAAAAACACCGTCTTATCCCTAAACTCCAACTTCTATCCGAAAACATTAAAAGCAATAAAAAATCAAAACACAAAGTTATAATCAGAACAGTAATAGACAGATATAACACCCTAAAAGAAAAAATTGACAAAATCATAAAAAGTGAACTCCCCCTATCATACGAATTCCCCTTGCAATGTCAACTCTCGGACAATGATATTAAAATCAACACAGAAAATATACAAGAAAGCCCTGACACAAACCATGATCAGACATCTTCTCTTCTTTACGAAAACTCAAACCGGTTCTATGTAGACGCTTCTTGTTCAAATGAAACCGAATTTCACGGTGCAGCTTTCTATTACGAAAACAAAAATATAATAGAAAAAAATAAAATTACAAATCATTCTACCAGTACAGAATCCGAACTATACGCCATCTTAATGGCTTTGCGTTTTATAAAAAACAATAAAATTGAAAATTCAATAATCTTCTCGGATTCTAAACAAGCTCTGTCATATATAAAAAACAAAAAGATCACCGCGAAAACACCTGCAACGGCACTAGACTGCAAATTAAACTTACAGTTTATTAAAAAATCTACCGGCAATGTAAAATTAATCTGGATACCCAGCCATAAAAACACTACAGATAATTAATATAGCGGACAGGGAGGCCAAAAGGGCGCTGAATTTTCCAAACACTATCAAACTAAAATCCCACTGGTATGAGGTATATCACACAGTCATAACAGAAACAAAAAACAACTGGCATAAAGAACACTCACTTGAAATTATTAAAACAGCAATAAAATATCTCCCAAAAGTCTCCTTCACAAACCCAAAACATTTCTCTAACATTTTCAAAAAACTTAAGAAATCCCAACTATCTACCTAAGAATTCTAACCAACTCCTAATGCACTTCTGATAGAATGTACAAAATGAAACTATGCGAATCCCCGGCATGCGTTTGCGGTCATGACTACGGCGATCTCCGACATATAATATGGGATTGCAACCAATATATTATACTAAGGAACGAACTTCTCGAAACACTACAAAAATTTGACATGCCTCTTTTTGACACCGACTCGGTATTGGCAACGATGAATTTTCAAGTACTAGAAGCATTTTGCAATTTTTTTATTAAGGCTGGTATAAGGGTCTGATAGTTAAATGCACATTAATCCATTCACTCCATGATGCTCCATTCAAAGAGCCCGCTTTTACGTGGAGGTGAGCTGGTTTAAGCAACAAGAGCGACACCTACATATGATCTCACCGCACAAGGAACAAAATCCGAATAAAAAGAAAGAAGAAACTGAGCAAGAAGAAAGCAATACTCTCAAGAACCATTCCAAAATCAAACATTCACGGACAACAGGGTTGTTTCCCTGCAAAGCCTAAAAAAGCAGTTGGGTCGGCGTTTTGACTCATCGAGTCCAGCCGCGGAACGAGTGGAACACACCCGTTCCGAATCTTACAAAAAAAAAAACTTCTTAAGGAAGAAAAAAAGAAAAGAGTTCGGTCTCTTCCCTTCCTACTCCGTGTTGTAAATAACAAACATCTATTCATTTATTGAACTAGATTTATAGATAATTGTCAATCAACAAACATTTATTAATTATTCATTAGAATGGCAAGCTGCTTATCAAAAGAAAATTGGGAAGGTGATATCTGTGTTTTAAGCTTAACAGTTTATTTCTTGTTTAAGTTAAGGAATGTAAGATTTACTGGGTTCATTATATATTTGTTAACATATACAAATTTTTAATGTTGCCAATTTTTATATATATGGCAAAGACAAGTGTTATTAAGGTCCCATTAGCTTTTGAAGTTACTTTAAATAATTTATTTTTATTTATTTATTAATTTATTAGAAATAGAGTACAGAGTATATCCTACTGAAAAGTCAGATGACATTCAACTGATTGTCAGATTATAACAGCCAATTATTTATAATCAGCTGATTGCGTGTATATCAGATTAAATGTTAATGATGTAATTAACTTATTGTTCGGTGACCTTGTTAAAAAGAGTTTCCTTCTTTTAATTGCATATTTACTTAGTGTAATTTTATTATGTTATTAAAGTATGCAATCCTTGATGTGCTAATTTGGGACTAGGGTTCAGGTAAAATGTATGTAATAAAAATGTATGCTACTACCCTATTTTAGACACGCTTCGCACGTTCTTGTCATGAATAATTCTCAAATTTTACTTTTTCAGGTTAGGAATTAAAAAATGTAAATGTTGTGTATCTTGTAGATCTTGCACGAAATTGAACAGCAAATCGCAGTGCAGTATATTCAGTTACAATCTGACATTCTAAGGTTATGTTGAGCTTGGATCAAATGCATCAGCGGGCAGGCGCATCGCCCACTCTTGACATTTCTACTCGAATTAATATTGTCTTAAACAACTAATTACATTATTATCTAACACTTTACGAGAGAGTTCTAGTTTTGGCAGCTAGGGGCAAGCCTATTATAACTTGAAAAAGTACTGCAAATAAAAAATAATTTAAACCTAATGCATACAATCAATTGGTAAGGAATATGTGAATTCGATATAAGAGAGAGGGGGGCTAACTTGAACGCTTTTTTTTTGTCGCTTTGTAGTTTAAAATGGTTACACGAAAAAAAAATCAAATAATTGGTTTCAAGAACTTGGTTTAAAGTAGTTATACACAAATTTTCAGCTCCCTAAACAGCCACTATAAAAATTCGTCTACAGCTTTAACAAAACATGAAATTTGTAAAATTGCCCCAGGGGTGGGGCAATATTATATAGATTGATTTTAAATACAGAATGGGATGCAAAAATTAACCAGAAAATTGTATACATAAAGTTTCAAACTTTATTTTTTTATTTTTGTAAGCGCTGTGATAAAGATAAAGCTTTTATATCATATTAACGACCCACTTACCACAGCTTATGCTGCATTTGGCATCTTTTTTGAGTATACCGCATTTTTACTGATCTTTTTTTTGGTGTCTACAAACCATTTTGAGCTATAATTAAAGTACTACAGGCATGTTTATAAAAAATGGATTTCAAGTCTATATTTCTCTATGTTAATCTTATGTATAGTATTGCCCTGTACCTGATGTACAAACTTGCCCCGAAGGTTCTGAAAAATTCAATTGTCAATATCTAGCCTTAAAACTTACGTTAGCAAGCATCCTGGCATCAAAATCACCCTTTTAACATGTACTTTTTGATCTCACAGGCCTGCAATATTAATTTTTAGACACACTGGCGTAGTCGTATTTTTCCTGACTTTTAAAAGTTACAAAAGTGTTTGAGAATTTTTGATTCACTGACCCTAAACGCATAACCGCCGCTTACAGAAAAGTCAGACGGTCCAAATGTTGGTTTTGGCAAGACAGACATATATGTTACCGGCGGTTTTGTTTACTCAAAAGTTATAAAAGAGTTATAGTATTGCCCCGCGTTGTTCTTTTGTTTAGGATAAATTACGTAAAGATTAGGCACTTTTACAAATTTACAAATTTTTATTACATATATTTTACCATAATCTCAGTCCCAAGTAAGTACATGGATAATGACATATTTTAATTACATCATAAAATTAAATGCAAAAAATACATAATAAAAACATGTATTCTATTCAAGAGGGGACAATCATAAGTAAATTTGAATTTTTGATTTCTAAGTTGTTTGAAATTTTTCAAATGTATAAAATTTATATAATAAAGGCCTAAAGTTACCATCTGGATAATAACATAAAAACTGGTTATAAACTCCAAAATTATTTTCCAACATTAAACAATTTTTTTTTAATCAAATTATTAAATTTTTGTTTGTTTTTAGGTATAATTAAATTACTACTCTTAGTAACACTAGTAGAACTTTATAATTGAATTTTGAGATTACCATAATGGGGTCTAAATGCTTCATAATTAAATAGTTGCTCTAGGTTTAAGGGTTCATAGCTAGACAAAATGAGTGCAGTATATACTTTTAGTTTATTTGTGATATATAGTTAGTTAAAATTACTGTATAGATCAACTTAAACCAAATAACATTCATACGTTAATATTAAATTAATTCTAATTGTTCTAATTCTCAATAACAAGTTTTATAAAGAAGCTGATTTGATTCACTTTTTGAGGTTAAACGTACACTTACGACAGAAAATATTTTATTTCTAGTCTTACAGGTTCTGAATTTTGAAAGAAGCTAGAGATTAGAAATAAAATTTGACATCTTTAAGAACTTTTTAAAAAAAATTTTCATTTTTTGATGTTTTTTTGTACTAAAAAACGTGCGTTTCCCCATAATTTTACATAGTCAATTTCAAGGGATTCTCACTTTTAAATTTGTTATGAAGGGTACGTCCTTAAGGGAATATGTGGAATAAAAAACCAAGACCATAGCGCAATCGTGTTTTATTGAAAGAATCATTTTATTGTAATAAATTGTCTGTTGGATTCTATACTTTTTCATCAAGTTTTGAAATACAAATGGGTATTTACGCGATCTGAGCGCTAACCTTAAAACTTAGTGGAACCTAAATTTTACCAATAAATTATTCATCATTTGAATTCCAATCAACATAAATAACCCAGCGTCATTCTTTGAAGTATAATGGATCATTTTACCAAAAGTTAATTAGGCTTTTGAAGTGAATACTTCTATAGGCCTTGGTCGGGTACACATTTTGCTGGAGAGTGAATCGGCGAGCGGCGAGCGTCACGGCGGCGCGACAGATAAATTCGTCACGATAGCAGCGGCAGCTCTCTCCCCTCCACCGCTCTCTTCCCTGCGCGCAAGGCGTACTCGCAGCTCCCCCTTCACCGCAGCTCCGGGACCTGGGCGAACGATTAGCATATTTTTGATAAAAAAAAATTCCATTAATTGCGGAATCATTAACAATGTTAACAATCTCACTCCAAAAAATTGTGGGTGCTTTTGTTTTTTAATGAAAAATCAAAAACTATTTCAGCTGCGAGAAACCATAATATATGGTATTCTCAGAACAGGCACTCATATTTCAAGGATGAAACCAATGCGAATCGTTTTCAATTTAATTGCGGATTACAAATATACTTTTTTATTTCATAATTCGCGATAATTATTTAGTTATAAATTAATTTTAATGTTGGGTTATTCGCCGAGCCAGTCCACCGTTCCGCGTCCTTCTGCGCAAGTCCAACGCGCAGGTAGGTATATCTGTGGCGGTTAGCGCTGGGCAGCATCAGCGACGGCGCAAGCAGACGCTCCAGCCCAGGCCCGACTTCACGTAACAAGTCTGGCCGTCATCGAACTGAGAGCGCCACCAGGCCGACTCCACGCGCACCCGTTCGCCATTCTGGGCTCGGCCGCCGAACAATCTAGTCGCTTTGTAATCATAAGCCCATAACTCGTTGGAATAAAGTTATCTTTCTCGATTCTCGAAATCCCAGTGAGAAGTTATTTTACGGCTCTACCTTATTCTACTCGCGCCAAATACAATATTAGGAACACAAGCTTCCAAATATCTTGCGCCGTCACGGGGGTCACGAGGACAGAATCAGCTGCTTCTGCTTGCGAAACTAAATCTCTCTAATGTCGAAGTATTCACTTTTTATTTTATCAATTTCTTGCTCTTTGATATTTAACCAAGACGTCGTCCCGGTAGCGGCAGTTTACGTGTCGAGAAGAACGTCATGTTTGCAGCGGAGTAGTAGCCTCTCAGCGTTGACGCCGAGGTTCGGCTGGCGGACGCGCCGCCGAAATCAGCCGCGACGGGTCACTACTATTACCTCATCGCCGATCATGTTTTTCCCTCGAGTACGTCGTCGAGCGCGCGATCGCATTCGAGGCAGAATCACAGAACGCCGTCCGTCAGCCATACGCACAATATGAGTGCACAATTGCATGCACACATGTATGTGTATACTAATACGCGCACAGTAAACTCCCGACAAAACGGCAGCTCTTCTATATACTTACTTAGTCGATATACGATATGAGGTAAGAGTATGATGCTACATGGAATTCAGCAAAAACTAAGAAATCCTCCAAAAGATGTGTGGTAAAACTTTGTTGCAATCAGTGGACTTGTACAGTTCTTGGGGATCCGTTAAAGCCGTCAAAAAGCCTTAATTCTAACATAAAGTTAAACAGAAAACGAAAACGCGATTCTAGTAACGAAAGAATAGATTGTCTCGAACCACCCAGACATTGTTATGGGTCTTCTTGTATATCAAAACAATCCAGGCCTGCAGCAACGCTAAAAGTAGGCGATACTTCAATAAGACCCCTGGTAGCAAGTATTGCTCTGAAGCTTGTGGAATCAAATTAGCTACTAGTAAAATATTTCAAGTGCTTCCTCAAAGACTCCAAGAGTGGACTCGAAAACCTTGTATAGCTGAACAAAACAATAGGATTATAAACTGTTCGAAGGCAAATATATGAGGCACAGAGGATTCTTAATAAATTAGATAAGAGGACATGCAGAATTAGACAAAATTGTAGAACGCGCTATGATAGATTCCAAAGCTAAAACTGATGATGATGGTGATACCGAGATGAGCATGTAGTCATGAAATACATTCAAGAACAGCTATAAAATACATGGACAAATGTTTCAATGAGGTAATAAAATATTAACATATTCATACAATGATAATTTTAATGTAATATATAAAAATGTAAGTAAAATTAAGTGATTGATATATTCTTTATAGTATGAATCTCAAGCGTCATTTAGATAAATATTTAAAACAAGAATTGAAGAATAAGTTATGTTTTGTGATTCTTACGGTAGTAAATCACACCTATTGCAAAAGATTAAAATAGTGCTTTGTCAAGAGCATTATAAATATCCAAAAATTAGTGACACAGAATGGTGTGTGATGTTATTGGTAAAATGAAGGGCACGTTTACAGAAATTCCAAAGAAACCAAAGATAGGTTTACCAGCAGCTGACGAAGAAGCATAGGAACAAGTAAAGCAACAGCAAATGGGTTATGCGCCTGGTACTGCTCAACACCCTGACTCACACATGACTAATGCAGCTGTTCCAAAGCAACCTACAAATCAAATTCTTTTCTTTATAAATTTAGCAGATGAAACCAGCGAAATGATATTGTCTATGTTGTTGTCTACGACATTGCCTTTGTAGAATTTGATTTGATAGAATTGTAATGATAATTATCTATACTTTGAAGAAAAATCGTATTTTGAGGGCAAATCAATTCTTGAAGCATTTAGTATTTAATATTGGTGCCGTGATTTCATCATGTACACATTTCTAAAAGTAATTGCCTGCTGCAATAATACAAATAAATTTAATGGTACTTTGACTATGATGATCAACATGATTTCTACAGTTGACGTGAATATCATTCAACTTATGCTATCAATTGGATTTGATCTAGAACTATTTTGTGATTGATTTGGACACTGAGTTGGTTTCAATCGATCTTGTATAGAAGACATTCTTGGCCTATCTTGAGAATTTTCATAGATTTGAAATAGATATGGAAGAGTGCGTCAATGGTTAAACCTTGTTAAATAAGAAAAACAAATTAGATCAATTATGGCATCTAGAGCAGGTGTGCTTGTTCGCTTGCTCTTTTACTGTATTTTATGTAAATTTCACAAAGTTTAGATAAATACAATTTTGTAATGTTTAGAAATATCAGGAAATAAATTGAAATGCAAAATATAAGTACAAAATTTTTAGTTTACGTGTTCATTTTATTCCAATACTTGATAATGGTTTTACATGCATTAACAGTTTTCATTGGTAAATTAAAATTGTCATAGTGTTACATTACCCACTACCTCTGAACATTTATTGTATTGAAAGTTGTGATAAAGAGAAAACAGATCAATCGACATAAAATCTCAAAATAGTTTCTATTCGTCACTTCTTTTTACATTTATATTTTTTCATATACTACAAAATTAACAGAGCAATCTACATACATTTCTTACTTATTTATTTGAATTATCATACTCAGCGTATAATGCCAGAGCTACTTGAATATACGCTTCATTTTTTTTGCAATTTTGATACCCTCTTTGAAATTTGTGTACCATCATACTTAAGCCATAACCCATTGAAATTTCTAGTGCTTTTGCAGCTGGATTTATGGGTATCGTAGAATTTTTGCGGTTATCTTAAGAAATCTGGATTAAAAAAAATGTACTACTGACTCTTGGTGCCGGATACAATCTATCTTATAAAGATGGATCTGTTGGTCTATTTTGCTCATTCGAATGAAGGATTTGTCTCATAATGCTGGCATTGTTTGTCACAATATGAATTCTTCAAAAGGCATCGCAGTCTGAACTATACACAGATAAAGTTCTCAATAAAATACTGTACAAGGTGAAGTATATTAATGTATTTTGTGATGATGTGTATATATCTAACCCAATTTGCGAATCTCATTGATAACAGTAGCTGCAATTTTGGTACTGCTTCCATTACAATGTCTGCTTTCACCCAAGTCATTTACGACAACACTGGCCCCTTTAGAGCCAAATAAAAGCATATACGCTCTTCCCAAACCTGTAAAATCAAGTGGCGCAGTAGCGCCACAGAGGCGGATTTGAGAAGCAGACGAAGCTTTGGCGCCCGCGACACTATTTACTTCTATATTGGTATCCGAGATTTTACTTTTAAGAAAAACGATACTTTCCATAATTGTTTCTAAGTAATTTTTATATATTATTACATTCGTGTGCTAATCAGTGATTTTTAATAGAAGCTGTCAAAAAACGCTGTCATGTATATAATATAAACAATCTTGTATATTATTTGCTCAAATCATTATCTTTTTCTCCAGTGTGAAAGGACGGTAAAGTTAGCCGCGTCCAGTGTGAAAGGATGGTGAAGTTAGCTGCGCATAAAAAATGATAGGGAATTGCTTTTCCACCTTTTTTACATATCCTCACATTCCTCATATCATTGCGGGGTTACATACAAAAAAATATTACTGCGGCGTCCTATTAAATTAAGAGTTTATATTATAGGTATAAAAATCATTCAAGAGCGGTGTCTAGGTGTACAAGGTTGCCGGTGATAAGGTCTAGGTAGTTCGCCCCGTGGTTTTTGGTGTCTAGGTGTAGAAATAATTCAAAAGGGGTGTATATCAGAACAATTAGTGATTTCATGTTAGTGATAAAAATGTTACAAAAAAGCTGTGGTCAAAGGGTTAAAGATGCTTATATTTTATTTTTACGACGTCGAATATGAAATACTCAAAAAAAATTACAAAAAAGGATTAAAATCTCTAAAAAAAATTAACTTTTGAAAAAGTAAAAAGTTAGGCGAGTTTGATATATTCCGCAACGAAATTACAGATAGAAAAGAACTGAGATAAATCAAACAAAGTCAAGTTTATCATATTTAATCGTAATGAAGCAAGGAGCAATTCTCAAGATAATTACTATTTAACTTGCCATGCCCGTTTCACTTTGTTTATTGGTGGAGTACTGAAATTTTCTTTTTATGTATTAGAACGTCATACAAACACCATAATTACAATGAAACGGGCATGGCAAGTTAAATAGTAATTATCTTGAGAATTGCTCCTTGCTTCATTACGATTAAATATGATAAACTTGACTTTGTTTGATTTATCTCAGTTCTTTTCTATCTGTAATTTCGTTGCGGAATATATCAAACTCGCCTAACTTTTTACTTTTTCAAAAGTTAATTTTTTTTTAGAGTAGTTATTTACTTATTTCTTTGGAGCTACTTGTTTCCTAGAAAATGCATATATGCATGTGCGCTGCAGGCTATAAATACTTTCTAATTGATTCTAGAAAAGATATCTCTATAATATGCTAAAGCTAGACCAAGATCATAATACAAAAATAGCTGTAATATAACCATGGCAAATACTTTGTTGTAATAGAACCATGTCAAATGTCTTGTACGGCAAATACCTTGTTATTATAGATTCATGGCAAATACCGTGCAAATACCTGCTTCTGCGCCAGTAACAATAACAACCTTACCGTCAAACCTTAAATTATCAGTCACTATCTTAATAATACATCTCTACGGTTTTGTACACGTAATAAATAATAAACTCTCGTTATAAAAACATTACCACCTAAAATTAAACAATCGTTTCCAAGCGTAGTCTCTCTTGGTGACTCATGGGATGAGGTTAAGTCTCGCATGCAGAAGCAGCTGATTCTGTCCCCGTGACGACGCAAGATATACCTTTAGAGATTGAATGGTTACATCTCTTCTTCTACGCTCCCTAATAGGAGATAAGGTAGGCAAGGACGAACAGACAGGGTACAAAGAATAAAGATAATACTAAGTGCTGATTGTGACTAGATTATATTAAACTAAGTACAAGATGACTAGGTCTGTTAGCACCGGCGGCCAGGCCGTGACTGATTCACGAAAGTGACTAAGCTTCCAAGCTCCCCTCGCGCTTGCCACGTCGTGGTGCTCCGCTAGGCGGCGCGTCGGGCCGCATGTGGTGGTAGGAGGGGACAGCGAATAACCCAACATTAAAATTAATTTATAACTAAATAATTATCGCGAATTGGTTTCATCCTTGAAATATGAGTGCCTGTTCTGAGAATACCATATATTATGGTTTCTCGCAGCTGAAATAGTTTTTGATTTTTCATTAAAAAACAAAAGCACCCGCAACTTTTTGGAGTGAGATTGTTAACATTGTTAACGATTCCGCAATTAATGGAATTTTTGTATTCAAAAATATGCAAATCGTTCGCCCAGGTCCCGGAGCTCTTCACCGCTATCTCTTCGCCGACGCGTAGCTGACAGCTCTCTCCCCTCACCTCATCGCGTCCCCGCACTGCTCTAGAAGCGCTGCAAGCGGCTATCGGGTATTCTCGACTCTTACCGCTGAATTTTGGGCTCCTAGATGCGCTTGGCGTTCTATATCTAATAGAGTCAGTTGTAGGTAAACAAATCAGTTCTTTTTGAAGTGAATACTTCTATAGCCTCGCCGGGTACACATTTTACTGGGGAGTGAATCGGCGAGCGGCGACTGTCACGGCGGCGCGACAGACCGATCGTTACGAAAGCAACGGCAGCTCTCTCCCCCCACCACGCACTCTTCGCCGGGCATGTTAGCATGCTCGAAAAGCTCAGTTCTTCCCTTACATATCAGCCGCACTTATTTACACATGCTGCAAGCGGCTATCGGGTTTTCCCGGATTTTGGACACGCTAATATAGCGGTACCTTTTCATAGTACTTTAATAAATCTCGGATTACGCACGTTGTGTCATAAAATATCGTACGATATACTATTATACTTATTATATTTAATTTACTAGTTGATCAATGATTACTTCAACTAAGATTTTTTAAATCTCTGTCAAAGTTACGATTAAGTTGGAAAAATAAGAAAATGGCGGTGATTTACGCATCAAAATCACTAAATCAAAAAATTATAAAAATTTATCAAAAAAGTCACAATTAAATGTATCCTCGTAGATTAGTACTTTGCACTCAACTAAGACGCATTTGAATTTGCGTCGAAGACTTATTCATTTCAGTTTTGCCGCGAAAACTATAGTATATATATTTTGAACTCTTGCGTCGAAGACTATAAAGTACATTTGCAGTCCCGCTGCGAAGACTAGTATAGACTAGTATATAGTATAGTATATAGTATAGTACATTTCTCACTTCGTATACGTTTGATTCTTTGGCAACGAAACTATTCAAAATTCTCCAAAATTCCACACCATCTATTTAAGTTTTCACTTCTATCGGCTGTCCCCGAGAAAGCCACATTTTTTTTTTTGGTTTTTGAAGTACAAAGCATCTTATAGCATAATTGAACATCTGAATGAAACTATTCTTATTAATTACATGCATATGCTCCACCACATGCTATAATTCTATAGTTGATTATACTACGAAAAAAAGTATAGTATATCATTATTAATGTTTTGGTTTGCATTAATTTTGCAAGCTTTGCTTACGACAAATATTGCAGGGTAATCTACATATGAAATGCTCCACCACATGCTATGATTCCATAGCTGATTATACTGTAAACAAATCATAGTACGGCATTCTTAATACTTTGGTTGACATTGAATTTGCTGTGGCTATTATTGCAGTATCTTTTATATATGATAAGATAGAATCTAGAGGATGTTTATCCAGACATCATTGACATATACAGTATAAAAAGTAGAAGTCCCAAGATCGTACCCTGTAGAACACGTGTATTTAATAAAAGTTATCGTTTCATTATCTTCTATTCTAACAATTAGATATGTTATTGAGGTAGTTTAAGAGCAGATTCAATGCCTGACCTTTAATTTCTACACAGATAAATGCTTACAGCATGCAAGGCCATGCTGAAAACATGACATTTAGAATAAGATAGTAATAAAACCATTCTATAATCGAAATATTATTAAACTAAATGAAGATATGAAATTTAACACTATGTATTTCATTTTTGTTTGAATAATAGTTATTTAAATATAAGAAGGTTAATAACTAATTCTTTTTAATTTAAAAAAAAAGGTATCATTAGTTCCCTGATAAAAATTTGTACGTACTATTAAACGTTCTTGAAGATGTTTTAAAAAACGTAAAAACCAATGTAGTAATGCATGTTTTAAAAAACGTACTATAATACGTGTAAAACATGCACTAAGGCTCGTATTTTAGTATGTACTATTACACGCACTTTTTAAACCTTGATTTAGAACGTAGGATAATACATGCTTTTGTACGTAATAAAGTACATGCATATAAAAATTTGCTGGGCTTCTTAATTATTAATAATCAAATCTTGATGAATAAATAAATTGTTACGCACTTCGATTATGTATTTAAAATTTTATTTATTAGTTGAAAAAATATTTAAAAAAAAAATAATAATAATAATATTATTAATTGTAATCTAATATTTGTCACTACATTTGAAAGTTATTTGAAAGTCAAAATTTAAATTGTTTGCCCCTTATTGTACATAATTATATTTACACAAAATATACATTATTAGCAACAACTCTTCATAGTTTAAAAGCGCAAAATCGATTGTACAATCCAACTGTGATTTTTTATATATTTTGCTTCCTTCCTAAGAAGCCTTGTAATAGTGATTTTCTGAGTTTGTGCAAAAGCATGTAGGAAGTATGTTTTGATGCATTTTTAGTCAAAAAATAGTGTTTTCCGAAAATGCCCGTACGGATGTGTGTGTGTGTGTATGCTCGTATACAACTGTATCTTAGCTTCTACTTAGTGGATTTTCACCCACTAAGTCTCATTTTCTTTGTTTTCACCAGTACATAGTAGAAAAACAATACGTTTTTACTTTTTGTTTTACTCATTTTTTTATAGTGTTTTTTTTTAGTTTTGAAATGTTACTATTTTCTAATAAAATTATTAGAAAACTAGATAAAAGTAAATTACTAAATATGTACCTGATGGCAAATAAAATTACTAATCTTTTTACCGCGGGAAATTTATATTATTCGTCTTTTATTATCTATCATCAAGCGAAATTTTTCAAAATCGTTTTAACTCAAAAACTAAATATCAAACCTTTCTAAAAATTAACATGATTATTGAAGGTTATTAGAACTATTAACCACTTTAATTTTGAGTCATTTCATGAGGTAGATTCCGAAAAAAACATCTTTTTTTTTGCGTGACGCGATAAATAGGATAAAAAAACAATAATCACGTTCAAATTTTAAATTTAGTTAGCATTTTATAGCATTGTGATCCCTTTCTTTGGGCTGTTTATAAAACCAGTTAGTTTCAAAGATACTAAAGTTCAAAAAAATTTGTTCTCAGCCAGTATACTATGTATAACTGAAAACTGTATTGCTTAGATCTTAGCTGGTATTACATAGATTTTTAGATTTTACTTTACCCAGACTTCATTCTTCTTTTTTATAACACGTGCATAAAAAAGATCATTTTCGGCGACTATAAAGTGGACCAAAAATAGGGTTTTCCGAGTGTCAGACAAAATGTAGAGCAAGAGTCCCTGGTCATAATACATGTATAAATTAATCCATTTTCGCTCCCTATAAGGTAGAATGAGCCTAAAATAATTTGAGAATCGGAAATCGAGTGGAGAGAAAACGACCATTTTCGCTCCTCTCGATCTATTTTTTCCATCTCCTTACTAAAACTTTAAATCGTTAAAAATCTTTTGAAACAATTTCCAAAATTTTCAAAATTTTTCAAAAGGCGCCCTCGACTACCACTGGTGCTCAAACATCATCCTCGCTTGGAAAAGCCCATTTTCGCCCCTTGTTGTACAATCTACTATTTTTTTATACCAATTCGTAAAAAAATAAGATTTTCAATCTCGCATGTGCGTGTTTTTTGTGGCAATTTTTCGATTATTATATATTATAGACGCATTCTGCGAACCAGCCTAACCATTAAAATTCGAATAAGTATCGAACCTTTCTAAAAAAAAAAACGCTGCAGATTCTTTAGTACGAAGCTTTCTTCAACATTATGTATTGCTTTAACATTTTTTATGCTTTCTTCCTAAGGAAGGCTTATAACAGTAATTTTTGGACTTTGTGTATTTTTTAAGAAAGCTATTAGAAAAGTTGATAGAAGTAAATTGTTTAATATGTACCAGAAAGATAATAAAAGTAACTATTGTTTGATTATGTGAATTTAATTGATTCGAAATAATTTTATTCATCAAACGGAAAAGTACAATAACTTTATAGAATCATATATGAAGTCAAAACAATTCTGATATTAAAGCACATAATTTTGAAGGAAGCTACGTGCCAAAGAATCGGCACCCTAGGGGAAGAAACCCCAAAAATAAATCAAATATGGATCACTGAGTTAATACCATTACTATCCCAAGTGGGTCAAGCCACAGAGCCCAGTCCCTCCGTCGATTCCGATCAGGTGAAAGACACGGTGGTCGGCGCTGGCCCCATGGAGATTAAGAGGGAGGGGGGGCAAACTTACTTAGAAGCCACAGAGGTTAGTCACCTGATCCCTGCTGCATGTAGAGACGCAGGTGAAATGGAAATGGAGGTTGATGCAGATAGAAATAAAAGCTGTTTGCGTAACGCAAAAGAATGCGCACTGGACCGCCTTTGCAGCAGAATCGAGGAATTGATGGACTATGTCAAGGACAGGCAGAATGTGCACGAAAAAATTAAAGATTTTGTCCGAATCATAAGAGCAAGCTATAGGAATCTCTGTATGGCAGATGATAACTTACAGCAATGCCAACGCCCGGGAACTCAGGGGGAGAAAAACCCAGACAACCCCAAGTCTTACATCTCGGACGGCGGGTACATAACCGGCTGAATGCAAAAGAATTGGGAACAACAAGGCTGCAGGCTTAGATTGCATTGGAAAAAGCTATACAGGCACGCCTTGATGTCTTTGTGGATCTGTGTAGTTCATGTTTTGAAAAAGGGACGTTTTTTAATAACTGGAAAATACAACGTCTGGTACTACTACGAAAAGGTGATAAGCCACCTGGAGAAGCTGCCTCATACAGACCACTCTGCATGCTGCCCTACTAAAAAAGCTTCAGTGAAAATTAGATGATTTCCAGGTGATATTCAAGGGAAATGCGTGCCAATTTCGTATTTGATTAGCAGATGATTTTCAGGTGTAAAGCATGTGATCTCTTATTTTAAAAACCCTATTTTTTTCGCATTTGATTAGCAGATGATTTTTAGATGAAAATCATGTAACTTTTTATTATTTTAAAATATTATGATTCGGATTTATATTTGCTATAATTAAATAAACTTCTTATGCATTATTATTATTATTATTATTTTTATTATAATGGTGATAATGCTAGATTGTTCGCGTTTGCTATTTCGAAATAATTATTCAAAAAGACTGTTGATATTCAGTGATAAATTTTATCGTTCGCAAAGATTAATAGAATCTTTTTTAATAATATTTATATTATTGTTTCCGGTTAAATAAAGCGGATGAAATGCTATACGAATTTGTAGCTAAACCTGAGAAATTCTTTGGAGAGGAAGTAACGAGTAACAATATACATCAACTCTTGCATATAGCCGAAAGTGTCTTAAATTAGGGACCGCTATGGTGTCATTCAACTTTCTCTTCCGAGTCAGGAATCACAATTTGTCAAAAGCAATTAGGTGTTCAAAGGGTGTTACTTCTCAGATAATTAGGTATATTAACATTAATCATGCTGCAACAGTTCTACAAGAATGCTCATTTTAGTCAAGATATACTGCGCCAAATATATTCTCAGTTCAAATGTACATAATTATTTTAAACTTTCTGATATAATTTATTTTTGTAGAGGCGACAGCATAAATGATTCCTTATTGGCAAGTCTGAATGTATCAATAAATGCCAAATTATATTCAAAAATTGTAAAAGATGGATGCTTATACGAGACATTTCGTAAATTAATAATAAGGTCAAATAATTCATTTATTTATTAAACGATAACAGATTTACCAGTATAGATAAATTTGTAGTAGATAGAGAAAATCAGAAAAATTAACAATTTGTAATATTGTCCAAACACGAAAATGTCTAAATAAACATTATAGTATTTTATAAATAGTCAACGAAATTGAAGAGAATCCTACTATTGAGAGAGAGAGAGAGAGAGAGAGAGAGAGAGAGAGAGAGAGAGAGAGAGAGAGAGAGAGAGAGAGAGAGAGAGAGAGAGAGAGATTTAATTATATATATGTAATTGATTCGAAATAATGTTATCCGTTAAACAAAAAAAAAACTTGATAGAATTATATATGAAGTAAAAACAATAATACTGATTTTATTTTTAGAGTTTGTAGGTAAAGTAGTATTTAAAATTTCGTTATCATTAACATATTCTCATTCCAACTGTATGACATGAATATTGAAAAATTTGTAAATTAGGCTTGGAGTGGGCCCGTATATTATATAAATTATATAAATTTTGTTAATTGATCTTGTATAGATAAAATATATTTATTGGTATTTTTAGTTACATTTACCAGTCGAACTATGTCCATAGAAATTTCATCGAATGTTTTTAATGGCGTATCAGTGACAATCATAGGTTGTTTAGTTTTTATTCTTTTCAGCTTATTTTTTCGACATTTCTCGCATCTTTGTATCCTTTTCTGAACGTCTACTTTTAAATGTTCCCAATAATATTTATCCTTAATTCTATTATACGTTCTATTAACGCCAGAGTGTCCCCCTATTTTAGTCGCGTGTAACATTTCAAATATTCTATCTCTTTTATCTATGTCTATATAAATTATATTATTTAAACAAATTATAACCTTAATATTTGTCTCGTTGAAAATATCTTTTAAGATTTCTTCGACTTCATCCCAACTAATATTTATTATTTTTATATCTTTCGATATACTGAATATTGCATAATTCTTTTGCAATCACATAGTCCTTAATAATTTAAATAAATTAATCAGATTTGTTTTAACCATTATTGCTGATTTCGCTGTATTTAAACATAATACAAAAATTTTGTTATTTATACCTTGTTTATTATCTCAATTTCATTACTATCTAGACTTATTATCCCAAAAAAATTTTTATTTTTTAATAAAATCGCTGTATTTTCTTCCAGTGATTCACCATTATTATTAACTAAATGTATTCATTATCTTTTCGGAATTGAATTGCGTTTTTAGAGTATACTACATTTTTCTGTATGCTCTCTTGCTTCTCGACGTCACACGCAATTCTATTCTTTGGGCCTTCAATTTTTCTTCGTTTACGATTTTTTATCTTCTACTTATTTTTACTGATTTTCGTCTTTTGTTCATTTACGATTTTAATTTTACTTCGTTGGTCAATTGTTGGCGAATTTTATTCTCTTCTCGCTTTTTCTGCGCTCTAGTTATAACACATATTCTAGCTTCTGCCACTGGATTTCGTGACAAGGCATCTGCATTTGTATTTTGCTTTCCAGCCTTATATATGATTTCATATTCATAGTCTAGTAATTTCAACCTCCATCTTTGTACTCTTTCATTATTATCTGCTGATTTTAACCATACCAATGGCTTGTGATTCGTTACAATCACAAATTTATTACCATAGATATATAACTATTGAAAGTTTTTATGGCATACATAATCGCCAAAGCCTCTCATACGTCGCATACTTCATTTCAGCTGGTTGTAATACTCTAGATGCTTAAGCTATAGGTATGTCTTTGCCTATTTCGCCTTGAGAAATGACACATCCTAGAGCATATTGACTTGCGTCGTTTGTTATTATAAATGGCTTGTCAAATATTTGGAAATAAAGGAATAAAGTTAACACGGTCAATTGTGTGGGGAATTGTTTCCTTTAGTATGTAGTGAAATTATTACAACAGTTGAAATGATTAATGATCAGTAATTATTGTTACATGATAAAGACTAATCGAGTCAATTTCCTGCGAAGAAGTTTTGACAGTGGAATTTCTACTTCGATGCATTCCATTATTTGATGTTTAATTATCCAAAATCNCTTTGGGCCTTCAATTTTTCTTCGTTTACGATTTTTTATCTTCTACTTATTTTTACTGATTTTCGTCTTTTGTTCATTTACGATTTTAATTTTACTTCGTTGGTCAATTGTTGGCGAATTTTATTCTCTTCTCGCTTTTTCTGCGCTCTAGTTATAACACATATTCTAGCTTCTGCCACTGGATTTCGTGACAAGGCATCTGCATTTGTATTTTGCTTTCCAGCCTTATATATGATTTCATATTCATAGTCTAGTAATTTCAACCTCCATCTTTGTACTCTTTCATTATTATCTGCTGATTTTAACCATACCAATGGCTTGTGATTCGTTACAATCACAAATTTATTACCATAGATATATAACTATTGAAAGTTTTTATGGCATACATAATCGCCAAAGCCTCTCATACGTCGCATACTTCATTTCAGCTGGTTGTAATACTCTAGATGCTTAAGCTATAGGTATGTCTTTGCCTATTTCGCCTTGAGAAATGACACATCCTAGAGCATATTGACTTGCGTCGTTTGTTATTATAAATGGCTTGTCAAATATTTGGAAATAAAGGAATAAAGTTAACACGGTCAATTGTGTGGGGAATTGTTTCTTCCTTTTGTATCTACCAAAATTAATTACAACAGTTAAAATAATTAATGAACAGTAATTATATTTATATGCTAGAGACTAACCGAGTCAATTCCCTCCGCAGCATATTTTGACAGCCGAATTTTCGACTTTGATATATTTTATTATAACCGACTTTTGAAAATCAAATAAAAAATCGATAACAGATCGGTTGTCTACTGTTTTTGGGGTCGCTGATCACGTTTTCACTATCAGATTTGCATAAAATTATTTTGTTTAGAAAATTTAGGGAAATTATTTATTGCAAAATTAATGTTTTTCCGGTAAATATGAAATTTACGATCAAAGTTAGTAAAAGAATAATTCATACACAATCATACGCATACGCGCGTATACAAAAATTACCACATTTTTGCTCAAAAATTTTTATTTTAATTCTCCAAACAAATTTAAGAGGAAAATGTTCTAATACATTTTTTTGTAAAATGCATTCCTTCTTGTTGATAAATTATTAAAGTTTCGGAAATTTAAGTTGAAAATATTGAATTCAACACTCCAATGATTTTTCAACAAGAAGGAATGCATTTTACAAAAAAAGGTATAGGAACATTTTTTTCTTAAATTTGTATGAAGAATCGAAATAAAAATGTTTCAAACGTATATGTGGTAATTTTGAAAAATTCATCATTCTTGGCAACCTTAGACAGAGCGGAAGCAATTGACTTTATGAGCCCAAATTTTACGGACGTTCTATTTGATATAAGTACTAAAACTTCCGCACTATTACAAGTCGCCAAATTGCGTACAAAAAATTCGATACACCCTAATATACAGGGTGGGCCATTTTAATCTATAAACCCCAATTACTCTGTTCCTTGGTGTTATTAAAAAAAAAATGTTCAGACGAATGTTGTTAGTGGCAAAAGGGGCCACCTTTTGGTGATATTAGATTTGACCTTTGAAATCCTTAGAAGGTCATTTGAAGGTCAGAGTGTTTTTTTTAAATGGTAACCCCTATTTTTGACACCGGATTCAGAAAGAGTGGAAAATTTTACGTCGGAAAATACATTTCTAATTATTTTCCATGACCTTTAGAAGGTCATTTCAAGGTCAAATAACAGAAAACCCATTTTTGCATGATTATTGAAGGGTAAGGTGTTTTATTTTAAACGGGAACCCTTATTTTTGTTACAACCCTATTTAATTTTTGTTTTCACGAACTTGCAGAAAGCCATTTCAAGGTCAAAAACTTAAAAGTCCTATGTTTGCTATTTGATAGCATTTTCTTATAGCATAATTGTAGTAAGAGTTCTTTCATTAGCATTCAACCCTAATGTGACAAAAACCTTAATAATATTGACCTGTAAGAGGTTGTCCTTACGTTTAGCGTTACCCAGAAACAACGACGTGGACGTAGTAAGGTCTGTTTCCTTTGGGGTGCTTGTTTAACGAGAGTCCCCTTGACTCTCACGATGGGGTGCTTTATAAGCGTGAGTCCCCTTGCCTCGCACTGTTTTAACCATGGAGCAAAGGTTATTTGGACAACGGGAAATTTAACGTTGGAAACAGAATTTCAAAATATGTATTTTTCATGACCTTTAGAAGGTCATTTTAAGATAAAATGCCAAAAATCGTGTGATTTCAAAGACCATTTGAAGGTTAAATATTTTTTTTTCGGAAACTCCTTTTTTTGACACTATTAAAGAGCTATAGATAAATTTTCATATTGAACTTTACCCTTATTCATTTTTCTAAATTTAATTTTGCCCTTCGTCACTGTTGGAAAATGTATAAATTATTTTGAGATAATATCTTCTGGCTGAATCTGACATTTATTTACATACTGTGTAATGTTTTTCGTAGTAATTAAATAAATAAAGTGTTTTTCAATAAAACAAATATTTTCCCAATAATTCGTAATAAATATTTATTCTAATAATCTATTGTGGTAATTGCCTAATAAATGTCAAATTTGTGTTAAAGTTTAACAAGTGTAATCACTTACTACTATTACTACTTCTTGAGTTTTTTGATTATTATAAAAATTGTTTGTTTATTGCACTACACATAAAATATCAATTAAAACTTTGCTGTGTTATTAAAACTTTTAAATGTCACAATGGCTTACTATTCTCCGAATGAGATTGTTGATATGATAATAGTTTTAGGAGAGTGTCACAATAATTATAATGCTGCAGTAAGACTTTACGCTGAACGTTTTCCAGATAAAAGACATCCTACTAAAGTCACAATACATAATTTAACTGTCAGAGCTCGTCGAGGACGCCTTGCTCGCCAACGCAGACGCCTTGAGTACAACGAAGATGATGCACGTGTTGTTACTATTCTTGCAGTTATTCATCTTGATCCTCATGTCAGCAGTCGTCAAGTTGAAAGGGAAGTCGGTATTCCAAGAACATTCCTGAGAATTCTAAATAGACTTCGGTACCATATCACGCTCGTACAGGAATTAAGAATAAACCATATGCAAATGGGAATTGCAGTTTGCCGATGGGCTTTACAGACTATAGAAAATGATCCCAATTTTTTCTACTATGTCCTTTTTTCTGATGTATGTCTCACTGCATGTCCCTGTTTGTCCTTTCTATTTCCTCTTCTACCCTTTCACCTTCCTCCATACTTCTGATATATTCTCTCATTGAGATACCACATCTTTCCAGCTCTATCTTCCTCACATCTTTTCCCCTTCTCTTCAGTGCTCCCGGCTCTCCCTCTTTCTTAAGTAGTCTCCAGCA
Organism: Nasonia oneida; assembly: GCA_037356405.1. Taxonomy (NCBI): domain Eukaryota; kingdom Metazoa; phylum Arthropoda; class Insecta; order Hymenoptera; family Pteromalidae; genus Nasonia; species Nasonia oneida. The sequence continues at coordinate 70,490 of JAZHPH010000359.1, read as the reverse complement.
TTCCCTCAGTTCCACTACTTTGCTGACCACGTGTATAGCATCCGTTTTCCCTCTTCCTTTTCTGAAACCCATTTGTGTGTCGCTTAATCTGTCCTCTTCTTCCAGCTTCTTTTCCATTCTTCCCCTTATCAGTTCCGCGTAAATCTTATAGCCCGAGTCCATCAGTGTGATTCCTCTGTAGTTTTTGCATTCTCACTTCTCTCCCTTTTTATGTATCGGTGTTACTGTCCCCTTTTTTCATTCTTCTGGTAGCCCTCCTTCCTCCCATATTTTTTCCAGTATCTATGTTAACTCTTTCCTCTTTAAAGTTTTCCCTCACTGTATTTCCATGCCTCATTCTGAATCCCGTCTCCTCCGGGCGTTTTTCTTTCCTTCAACTTTCTCACTATCTCTTTTACTTCCTCTATCTCTATTCCTCCTTCCTCCGTTTCTCGGCATAACTTCGCCTCTATCTCTCCCTCTATCTCTCCCTTTATTCCGATCTATTGTTGGCCTTCTCTTTCTCCTAGTTGCTCCCTAAAAAACTTGATCCATTTTCCGTCTTCTATGTCCTTGTCTACCTGCTCTCTCTTCCCTTTTCTCCTTTTTTAAACCATGCTCCAGAATTTTTTACCTCGATCTCTTTTTGCGCTTCTTCCTCTTTCTTTTTCCTAATTAGGTTCCTTAACTCTCATTTTGCTTTTAAGTATCTCTCTCTGTCTCCCTTTCTTATATGAACCCCTTTTTTCAGCCTTCTCATTTCAGTCTTCTTTTTCCTACATTCCGCATCCCACCACCTGCTGCTTTTTCTTTTCACCCCCTTCGTCCTCTTCGTTTGTATCGCATTTCCTATATTAATATTTAGCTTCTTCCATGTCTTGGCCTTTCCCTTTCGCTCTAACCATTTTCTGTACTCCTTGATTGCCTTTTCCGTCCATGACGTCCTTCACAATTCCTCTACTTTGTTTCCCTCCACACTTCCCTTTACCTCCAGTTCTATCACTACCGTGCTATGGTCTGATTCTTCCCTATCTTGAACCCTCATCCCTTCTACTTTTCTTCTCCCTTTTTCGTTTGCGATTCCATAGTCTATCACCGAGCATCCCTTTCCCCCTACATATGTGAGTTCCCCTTCCTCATCTACATCTATGTTGCCGTTTAAAATTCTCAGCCCTATATCCTTCAATCTGTTTAGTAGTTCTTCCCCTTCCTTATTTGTTACCGTATCTTTTGAGGCCCTGTTTTCTTTGTTTCCCTCCTCATCTAAACCCCCTCCTTCTCTTCCCGTTCTCGCGTTTAGATCCCCGTACCAGAGTACTTTTTCCCCCACAGCTCTTTCTACCAAATCTTCTATCTCCTTATAGTTTTCTCTCTTTCCTCTCTCATATACGTAGATCCTATCCACCATTTCTCCCTTTTTATCTGTATCTTACTCCCTATGAACTCCCCTGTCTTTTTTCCATCCATTCTACTTTGTCCTTTTTATTCCCTAATCTAACTGCCATTATCATCCCCCCTTTGAGCCTCCCCCTACTTCCCCCCTTTTTCGCTTCTCTTACCTGTGTCACAAATCTTTTTAGCCTCTTTCTTACTTTCTCCTCCTCTCCCTTCTCCGTCCAGATCTCCTGTAGGCAAATAATATCAAATCCCTTGATGAAACTCCATTCTTCTTCTTCCAGTCCTTGGAAGGGTCCATGGTGCTACTTTTTAAGTTACACCAATTTTAACCACCAAGAAACCTCGTTTATAATCATTATTAGCGTTAAAATTCCAGGAAGACCAAAATCTCAAGAAGTCCAGAAAAATTTCCTGAAAAATCTGGAAAGTGCGATATTTTATCTTTACATAAAAATATTACAATATTGGTGCACTGAAGAAAAAAAAATAAAACGGCAGGAATATTCTTAGATGTTAGGACTCGTGTGACAGTTAAAAAAATTTCAATTGGAATCGAAAGAATTTGAATAAATTAAGCTGGAAATGACGTTTTGGATAGTAATTTGAGCAAATTAATATTATATAGATGTAGATAGATGTAGAAGATGTAGAATGTCATTTGAAATTCACTTGTGAGTTTATCTTTGCGCAAGGCACCACAAACTTATAGCACCACAAAATAAGAGCAACCTGTAATACATACATATACATACCTGTAGTACTAGGGAGGGGGGGGGGCTAATTCCCTCTGCTCGCTCCGCTTAAATTAAATTGAATAAATATATCATTGAGACATTGAGAGATTTATGATAATTGTAAGTATAGATTATTAACATATAAAATATATTGATATATAAACTTTAAACTTTGTCGAATAATAGGCAATCATATTACGAAGAACAGTTATGCCGTGATTTATCATAATTTTATTTTTATTATTCATTACAGTAAATTAGTTACTGTTTGTCGTCTACTATTTTATTGCGCTAAATTAGGATTGATTTTCGTGCCTCTTAAGTCTTCTTTCGTCTATTATACTTTTTTTTTAAGTAGCAATTTGAACTTGAAAGTTCATCGCCTCATCTACGCAAGCCTTTCACGTATCCCTATTTTGTGCCAACCTCATCCATTTCGCCCGATTTCAGTTAAGTCCGATTTTACGTTGTCCTCCCACCTGTCCCTGGGTCTATCTAGAGGTTGCGATGCATTTAGCTTTCCTCTTATTATACGCGCTGCGATGCGATCATCTCCCATTCTTGTCACGTGCCCTGCCCATCTAAGTCTCCGTGATTTTATTATTCTGTTTATATTCGGTGACGCGTATAAATTATGTAGCTCGTCATTATGCAGTTTCCTTCACTCCCCGGTTTTCACATCTTTCTTTGGCTGGTATATTTTTCGCAGGACCTTATTTTTGAATACCCTAAAACGGTGTTCTTCCACTTTAGTGAGCGCCCAAGTTTCGCACCTGTACAAGATTAACGGCATTATTATAGTCCCATATATCCTTATTTTTACATTTTTAGACAGCAGTTTTGAATTTAGTAATCTATTCACGGCGTAGAAGCAAGCATTACCCAAATGTAGTCTCTTATTAATCTCGGCTTTAATTTCGTTTCGATCGTTTATAGTTGTGCCTAAATATCTGAATTCGCTAACCTTTTCAAAAGTAAAATTTCCGACTCTATGATCACCCTCTCCTTCGCAAATACCCAGTTTATCCATGATCATATATTTCGTTTTTGATTCGCTCATTTCTAGCCCCGTGTCCTTAGCCGCATTTATGAGAATTTCCGCGTTTCTTGCCACCGTTTCATCGTTATCCTCCACTATGTTCAGGTCATCTGCATATCCCAGAACCTGCGTTTTCCCGTTAAATGGCTTTTTTGATTGGGAAAAAACTAGTGAATGTAGAAGACAATGATTATAAAATGAGGAAAACTGCTTCGAACTATGAAAAAACTGTTGTCTTCACATATTAATAGTTATTGTCTGTTGTATTTATTTTTTACTCATTTTTAAAATCGTAAAATTATATACTTGAAAAAGAAGTAAATCCAACTAAAGAATTTAGAAAACTTAATAAAACTGAAGACAACAAAAGATTACTGTTGTCTGTGTCTCAATTCCGAAAATTTTTTGCTATCATCTGCAGTTCATAACTTTTTTCTTCAGTTGTTTTCATTTTTCTTTTTCGCTAGGGATTTAAGATATCGTTATCATTTAATATAAAAGTAAATATTGTATTATGTATTACATTTCAGTACAGAATGCAAATGTTATGATTGTTATAATCCTACAATTTACGTTATATTATAAATGTAAATAAAAAAAAGTTAAATTAATATTATTTTATTGTTATATTCTGTTAATATAATTAATACTGTCATCAAATAATTACTAAGAGTTTGAAAGCATTTTTTAATATTCAAAATTTATTTCTATTTTATTCTATAATTTTAAAACCGGTCCTGTGTACTAGTAGCTATAACTACTTTTATAGAATGTTGGCTGTATTAAATATATTCATTTATAATTGACGGTAATTAATTCTCGTGGAACGTTTTTGAAATCGTGCTTTTCATTGGTTAGAATTTATCAATCTGGCAATCTGATTGGAGCATTTCAAAAACGTTTTACAAGAATTAACTACTATCGAGTGTACATTTAATAATAATTAACAGTATATTTAATAATAGCACGTCAAGTAATTAAATATCATTACAATTAATTTGTAAATCGCATCCGAAGCGAGCGTTTATGCTAGTATCATATTAACTGAAATTCAAAATAAGAGGAGATTCAAATACCACGACATCCCGGACCATATTAAAAAATAATATTTAAAAAGAGCTCAGTCGGAGCGTTTCAAGAGCACTGAGAAACGTCGAGGAAGCGAGCTTCTCCGGTCGTCCGATCTGCTTGGAGGTTCTGGGGAGACTGATGAAAGGGAGCAAAGAGTGCTCTTATATCTGTAGAGCGCAAACCTTAGATAGAGAACACGCGATGTGGTCGCGGAGCTCGTTCCCCTAGCGGTTTGAAGTGCGTCCAGGGAGCGAGGCTTCTCCGGTCAACTTTATGGCTTGTCGATTACGAGCAGACTGAGCGAGAGCGGGAGCTTGCCGTTCTTTTAGCTGCGGAGCGCGGACGTCCAAGAGAGCCTAGCTTGTCGCCGTCACTTCGGGAGAGGTTTGGATCGCCAAGGATGGGTCGTTTCGGCGGGGGAAAAATATCAAAGCGTTGATCTCTCTTATTTTTTCCTATATTCTGTGTTTGTCCTTGGCTGGCTGTCCTCCAGTAGTTGTTCCGCGCTCGAGAGTCGAAAGACGGAAGGGAAGACGATGTTCACCGGGCGGATGTCAAAACAGACTGTGTCGTGCAAGATGACGCTACCGCTTTTATGCGCTTGTGTTGCTCAGTGCCGACGGGAGTTGTAGGGGTGGGGGGGGGGGGGGGGGTAATCGTTCTCCAGCGACTCAGTGGGTAATGGGAACACATTTTTAAAGCATATTGTAGCGACTCAACCTCTTTAAAAGTAACCTCCCAAATTATCTTATTTTAAAAGTGATAAAGTATCTTATAACCTTGCTCCTTACGAAGACTAGCACAGTTCGAATTTTCAAACAAAAACTAGCACAACTCACGATTTGCCGCAAAGATATGCACAGTTCAAAAATGCCGCCAAGAGTAGCACAACTCACGTATTTCCCGCGACTCGCGACTTATTACTTAAAATGTGAGTATTTTACGTTTTGATTGGATTATTGGGTTGGTTTCGTGAAAACCTTGGACAAAGACAGACAAACCTCAAAGTTTTAAAAAATTTCGGAACTTTCTAAAAAAGTAAACAATTTAAAAAAATTATTGTAAAAAATTATTGTATTTGGGAAAACAATTTTAAATTCGGTAAAAAGTTGTAAATTGTGACAATTTAAAAATATTCATCAGGGACAGTTTTGCAAAAACTGGGAAATTTTTATAGAAATTCGTTGTTTAAAGTTTGAGTTGTGCTAATTTCGCGGCAAATGCGCGAGTTGTGCTAGTCTTCGCGGGAAATTTTTAGTTGTGCTAGTCTAGCGTGCGTCAAATGAGTTGTGCTACTTATGACGGGAAATTGAATAGTGCTACTCTTCGTAGGGAGCGACGATATAATGTCATCTATTGGGAGGATTTTAAACTATATTATACTAGTTATAAAATTGAACCCTACGCTATGGTTACAAAATTTAAAATTGTGGTAGTGCGAACTGACTTTTTACCAACAGTTTCAAAACAATTGCACGAGTAACTTCTGTAGACCCACTTTTTTACAATATGATATGATCAGATATCTTATTAAATGTAGTTTTTGATTGCAAGTTGTATACCAAGTCTTAGACGAAGTTGAACTATGGCGGCCCTCGCATGTACTTAAGCGAAACTTATTGTGCTAGTTTTAGGTATAAGTCCTAGTTTTAGGTTTACTGTACCTTCTGAAACTAATTAAAACTTACAATTTCTTGTTGATAGTTGCGGCAAATAGGCATATTGATCACAAATTACTCAGTTTAATGCTTCCGTCCCTGTTGGGTAGACTTCTCACGCCCAGCCCTATACCTTGACCCCGCCAAAGCAGGATATCTGCACAGTAGGTTGGAGGTGGTCTCCTCCTTTCATTCACACTACCTGCTGTCTTTAAATCTGCGAGTCCCATTTCCTTAAGTGGTACTACAGCTTCCAATGTTCAGTAGTCAGCCCAAGGCTAGCCTGCGTCTATTTCTTCTTAAGCCCCTAATAGTTGTAAGCCATTCCACTAATTGGCTGTCGTAAAGACATCTTTTGCCTGCGTGAGTCCTTTTGCGTTATGTCATTTCGCGCTTGGTTCTTCGTTGAGTCAGCCCTATATAGCTCTATTTGTTTCGCAAGCAGATACGGTAATTGCGCATCTCTTTGTGTGGAGGCAGTCGGTGTTTTTGCCAATCTGTCTGCCTTTTCGTTCCCCATCACGCCGGACTATTCCGGTACCAAGTGAAAAACCAACATAATGTCAGTTTCGTAATCCTATATGAAATAACACAATGTTTTTCAAATGAAAGAATTTTTTTATAACACATGTACGATTTTCGCGTTTTTACGCCCGCTTAATAGATACTTAAACGCAGAAATAGTGCATGTGTTACAAAAAACTATAGTTTCTTTACTGACTCGTATTGCAAACTCCACGCGTAGTCTAAAAAAGCCCACTTTACGTCCTTGATACACAATATACTATTTCTGATTAAATAGTGCGTCTAGTTTAAGAGTGCTGTTTATAATGATAATAATTGTTACTGAAGTAACACGTATTAGAAATGAAATATTTCTTTATAAAACATTTCCTGGCTTATTTTGTACAAGTAAATCAGAATCATTTTTACTTGCATGTTTAAATTGATATAATTTATTTTATTCTAGACTTATGCAAGCAAGCAAGACATTTAGAAAATGAAATTGATGCTAAATTAGTTGCATTTAGTAAATTGGGGATAAATATGACTCTGAGTCATGCAACTCTAGAAACTGTGCCCTTGTTGCATGAAGACCATGTATTTGAAAACATGTCGTCAGAAATAGATTCGTTAATAGCCAAGGTAATAATTTTACAATATAAAGGTAATGCTGATTCTTGATTTATACTGATAATTGTAAAAAAGCATTTTTCAACTTAATTAAAAAAAAATGTTTCGATTGCCTATTATTAATTTATTATTTATCTGTCCTAGAGTTACATATAACATTTAAAATTAGATACCAAATAGATGTTATTTACACAATAACACACTTTAAAACCATGAATTACATGTTCATTCTATAACGGTCTCGTTTCCCCTGTCGCCGAGTGTTTATAAACTTATTTTTAAATTAAATAAATAAATGTTTACTTCATTGTTGTCCAGCTCAATTTATTTTATATTGTGCCGCTGTAGTGTATCACCTGAAAGTAAGTAAGGTAAACCTGGAATGATCCTTCTAGCGTTAGCCAGCATGATGTGCTGCCCTACTCTCACTACGGGAACATGCTGGTATGTTTAATTTTACGAGAGTCATATTCTGGTGCTGCATTAGTCAAGTGCTACAGTCGATTTTCATTTCCAGCGCTGTATTTATAAAATGCTGTTTCCGATTTTCATATTTCTAGCGCTGCATTTAAAAATTACTGCAGCTGATTCTCATATTTCCAGCGCTTCATTTGAAAATTGCTGCAGCCAATTTCATATTTTAAAAATGCTGCAGCCTATTCTCTTATTTCTAGATCAGAATTCATATTTCCACTGGAGCATTTAGAAAATAGTGCAGCTGTTATAATATTGTACTGTTTATAATGTTTCCTTGTATACAATATTCTTAGCGTAAATGTATATTTAATATTCGATTTTTCTACTTTAGCATTGTTCATTAATAGTAACTTTAAATGTTGTCTATCTTTTACTCTAGATAGAGCCACATATAACTGACCATGGCTAAAAAGTGGTAATGGTAGAGAGACGCCAACTTTATTATATGACTGACCTTGTGATTTATTTATTGTCAATGCGAAACCTCGTCTAATAGGAAATTGTTTTCGTCCCATATTAAATGGTAGTTCTTCTGTAGATGGTAATAAAGTTATTGTTGGTAACAAAATTAATTTTCCGATATTCTTTCCATTTAAAATTTCTACTTGGATCAAATACTTTATAAATTGTTTAACTATTAATGGTGTTTCATTACTTATATATTTTCGATAGAATTTTTTTTTTCAAATTACATCAAATAAAAAATTTTTTGGCAAGAAGAATATATTTTTGTTTTTTTGCAGAATTTAACCCAGGCTTAACCCCTGAAATCTTGAAAAAGGCGATCAACTGCTTCAAAAATAAATTTCGATGTCATTGATATTTCATCTCATATTTTAATTTCTACATCTTTATGTCTTCTTCCACTTATAGAATTAGACTTTACATTACATGTTGTTCAGTCATTAATTTCAATTACTAAGTAAGTTTGCTGCAATATCGGTCTAAGCAACACATAAAAATGGTATATTATGTAATTTAAAGTCATCTATTAAAACATTGAGTAAATAACTTTTTCCACTCCCCCTGATCCATAAATAGAAATACACTTATCCTGTTTTTAATTCAAACTTTCTAAAACTGCATCATATATATATTTTTGACTAATGTTGAGGGATGCAAGTTTCTTTTGTAATTCATCTAGCATATTCCTTTATGTGAAAATGTTGTATTATCAAATTTTTTACTGTATATTGTGATATAATCAGGCAAATGAAAATCACTTAACGCCAAACCGTTTGCTTGCATTATTTTTTCAATTGCATTTAGTGCTCTATTTTCACCTGCACATTCTTCATATTCAGGATAATAAAAATTACTCTTATGTTTCTCATATAATTCTCGTGCATTGATAGGGTTATGAAAAATAGAAATAAAAGCAAACAATTTACATAGTACTGTTTGAAAACTGTATTTGTACTGCTTTTTGTAAACATTTGTTTCACTTTTCATCTTGATTGACAAGATATTTTGCTATAGCAGCTTCATAAAACATAGGATATAAAACTTTGTTAACAATATGTAAATTTTCAAATGAGGTTGGCCCTTTAACATTGTATAGGACAAGACTACATTAAGGTTCAAAAATAAACTGTGAAATCATTGTTGATCAGATATTATGACTTTATTGAAATCTCCTAACGATCAGGTCCTTGTGTGACTTTCTCTCACAAGTTGTCGCCGAGAACTGACGCTCTACTCATTAAACGCCGCCGAAAACTCGGGCCCGCTAAAACAAAGACGCTCTCCCGAGGACTATCGAAGGGACTCGAAGCAGTGCGCGCGCTCCTCTATATCTATAGCTATACACACACAGTCATGTGCCCACGCGAACGCCTCCCGCCACTCGACTCTCTGGCCTGGCAGTCACAGATAGGCCCTTTAGCCTCTCCGCACTGAAAGTGACCCTCAAAATCCGCGGAGTAAAACTCCTAGAGGGGGTCGTGGCAGTCTAGGAATGATTATAAAATCACTCCTAAAACTACTAACAGGTAGAATATATTATTAATAAAGAATAAATACGCCGCACTTGCTATTATCCCTAGTAGCCCTCGGTTACGTCCGGAACAATTCTCCCCCTCGTACAAAATCTCCGTAATTTTGTACCTCACATCACACCACATACTAAAATCAACTATGTGCTGACAGTACAATTGAACACTAGCACGGATTCAAAAGTAGATAATCCCTGGCGTTCGCCCTATGCCTCCAAGAAAACCGTGTAAACTTGAAGAAGGGAAATGGTATCGAACATACGTACAAAATAAAATATAAAGAACACACATACATGCATACGCCCACACATACGTCCCAAAATTCATACTTTGAAATCGCTTACTTTTAACAATCTAATTAACTTATGCGCAGGCCTGCTATACTCGCCACAACCAGTTCGGACTTTCGCGATCCAAATTACATTATGTGCATCGTGCATCGAACACCTTCTGCCTAATCGAAACAGCCACGCTTTTCGCATTCGCATTCCAATAACATCTAGCATTTTCCTTATTTGTCAGTTCATCTCTATCAATCGCGATATAAAACTTCGATAATTTAATAAAATTCTACACTACTACGCGTTACCAAATCAGAGCACCTCAATGACGCTCCCCCTGCTCAGACTCTTTGGTCTCGACATTCGAACTACCTTAGCGCAGAGCGACTCTTAACCAAGGTACTACAATAGTCTCAGGACGACTACAAATCGTCCTGAACCCAAGAGGCGCTACAGTCGTGGAATCGGTTACGTCCGGAACAAACATGTAAAAGTAATAATCTGATAAAGTATCGTTCTCGGTCTTTCGGATTTACTAAATACATTCAGCTTAATATTGGTTTATTACATTTTTCCTTTTGTTCCATGTTTTTAGTTTTCTGTCGAATATATTGGTATATCAGAATACAAATAATTTCTTTCTTCTTTCTAATATCGTTACTATTATTTTATTCTTAATTTTTTATTTCTCCCCTTTTTGGAAATATACATATCGTTAATCTTTGTCGCGAATAGCTAATCTTTTTATATCATTCGGAATTTCGTGTAAACAATATTCTAATAATCTGTGTATAGCTTCCGGAGGACTCAAACATCTTGTATTAAGTTATTGATTGATTTCACTATATTTATATTCCTCTTTTTCCTTACTTAAAGTTTTATTTATATTGTTATTATCTTCTTCAAAATTAATATCTGCATTACGAATTTTAAGAAAAGCACAATCATGACCTTTTTAACAGTATTCAAATAAGTATTTAATACATTGGACAGTTAAACATACTTCTAACATTAATATGACAGTTAAACTTTAAAATAAACTAGCGCGCCACGTGCGGCCTGGCGGCCGTGGTGGCTTGCCGCCTTGCATCGCATAGCGTTTGGCGGCTCAGGCACGACCGCTGACGCACGCACTTTGCGCTCGCTGTCTAACGTTTGTGTTACCTAATTATTTTTAATTTTTTTTTTATTCATGATTTTCAATATTATTTATTTAAAATGTACATTTATAATTTTAACATATATTCTTTTATCTTAACATAATTTATTTTAAATATGATTAAAAACCATTATTATTTCGTAAAATTAGAAACCGCTGCCATTTCTTTCGCACGTAGCTTCCTCCAACAAAATGTATAGTTCCAATAGACACAATATTGTTCAAATATACAGTATAATAATGATTTTTAAAATGCTTTCAATCTTAATTATTTTACTAAAGGAGCAGCCGTCAAAATATCAAATCATATATTTTTCATAAAAAAAATTAAAACTCATTAGTTTAATTACTATAACAAAAACAGGCGCCAGGAAGAATAAATGCTTCGATTTCCTCTTTGGAAAATTATATATCATTACTTTTATACTTTTGACTAGGACAAAAAGAATAAAAGGTACAGTTTATTCTTTTGTAAAGAATAAAACGTAAAGTTTAATCTTTTTAAAGAATAAACCTCGCAGTTTAATCTTTTGTAAAGAATAAACCTCGCAGTTTAATCTTTTGTAAAGAATAAATCTCGCAGTTTAATCTTTCATAAAAAATACATTTTTACTCCGCTATTTTAAAACAATAAATGTCACAGTTTATTCGTTTGCAAAGAATAAAACGCACAATTTAATCTTTTCCAAAAAATGAAATTTTGGTCCGCTATTTTAAAAGAATAAATCGCACCATAGTAAAGAATAAATCTAGCCTTTTAATCTTTTGTAAAAAATAAAATTTCATCCGTCATTTCGAAAGAATAAATAGCATAATTTATTCTTTTGTAAAGAATAAATCTCAAAGTTTAATCTTTTGTGAATAATAAAATTCCGCTCTGCATATGCCATTTCAAAAGAATAAATGCCGAGTTTTCCCTGGTAGAAAATAAGTCAACCACGATGGCCTATTCACCAACGGTTGGCCCACAGCGTTGGCCAACCGCTGCCAAACCAAATTTATCTATTAGAAGCCTGCTCTGCGTGTATTAGCAAACATGCGCTCTACAGCTGTGAAGTTTATACTCACTTAAAATCTAATTATACGATGTCAAAACCATATTATTGTTCGATCTAGTGCGTGTTTATTAATAATACAGTCATATTAATAAATTATTCGAACAGGCATTGATGATTTATTATTTTTTTGTACGAGGTTTAAAATTGGACAACCGTTGCCCACTCTTTAAATTTCCAAGAGCGATTTTTTCACTCTAAAAAGAAGTGATCAGTAAGATCACTCAAGTTTGAGTGATAACATGATCCGAATCACTTTTATAGAGTGATTTTCTATCACTCTAGCTATAGAGTCATAAAAATGACTCAAAGTAATCGAGTGATAAAATTTTCCTGCTCTGAGTCACTCGATGTTGGAGTAATGTCGTACGGAGAATAATGCAAATTCAGAAAGTATGAATTGACTTATCTAATAATTAGATGTTTAGTTACATTATGCAAGTATTGCTGATTTTATTTATTACTCGTCTCGTTCCTCTATTTATCCTGTGTGCGCACAGAGATAAAGCGAGTCGTGAGATGTCGGCGTAAGGCTGGCTTTGTTGATTAGGATTTTTACGGTGGCACCGGGTATCGTCACGTGTGCTCACGTAGACGAGGCTCGATGTCGCTCGGGTGTTTCGGGTTGCCTCGTGTGCTCACGACGACAATTCGGAGTTCGGGTTTCGGTTCGTCTACCAAATCGTCACGTGTGCTCACGAGACGACTTCGTCGGCGTAGATCTATCTCTCGCTGCTCCCTGTAGTAACGTGTGCGCACGATACTACCTGGAGTGGAGCTCGAGTAGAACTGTCTACCGTGTTGCGCTGTCCGCCTTATAAAGGCGCGCGGTGTGGATACGTCTGAGTGTGTACGCCGCTCGCGCCGCCTGGCGCGCCGTTGCTGAGCTGTTTGACGGCTGTCGCGCTTAGCGCTCGTGCGGACTCGCCTTGCGGTTGTTGCGCGCGCGCGCTCGCTTCGCTTCGTGCGGACTCGCCTTGTGAATGTTGCGCGCGCGCCCATTTCGCGTCGTGTGTATTCGCGCGTTGCGCATGTTTATGTTTATCACGGCCGTCCTCATGTATATTTATATGTGCGAGACTCGTGTCTCGTCACAACAGTGATTTTTCACTCTTGTACATTTAGAGAACAATAGATAGTGTATACGCGTGACGAAATTCGCCGTTGGCGAATGGTTCGCGAACGTTTCTATCAGGTTTATTCTTTACCAAAGTGTGCAGTTTCGACCCTGGGGCGAAAGTAGACAGCACTTTCGCCTCTAAAATTTAGAAAATTTAGAAAATTAAAAAAAATTAGAAAATTTAGAAAATTTTTCAAAACCAACAATTTTCAAAATTTTTTATTTCTGCTTTTTCAGGCAGACTAAATAGAGCGCTATCGATGCCCTGATTATAAAAAGAACGGTACACAAGAAGGGGTGAATTGACTTTTTCAGACTCGGATGATGATTGAGCTTTCGTGTCCGTCTCGGGCGCCTGCGGCGCCGTCGACTCCCACTCGTGCTTAATCATCATCCTTGCTTGAAAAAGCCAACTGTCGCGCCTAGTTGTGTAATGTACTATTGTATAAAATTACACAATTTTCCATACTTATATTGATCCTTAGTGGAAGAGAAATTCTGCACATAATAGTTTTCATCTAAAGATTATAGACTAAGACTGACGATAACTGAACAAAACAGAAATTTTTAGCAGAAAAATGTCGAAATTAAGACTAAGACAACAGTTATTTACTGGTATTATTATTTTTTTTTTATTTTACTGCGGATGGAACCTGATTTCAATTGTTTTCAACAGATACGTTAATCAGATTCTATTATGTTGTTAAAAGCGTGTTTTTAAAAAGTTAAGAAAAATGTGTAGAAATCTGAAGAAAGCTGTTTTGATTGGAAAAAAACTAGTGATTGAAGAAGACAACAATTATAAAATAAAGAAAACTGTTTTGAACTATGAAAAAACTGTAGTCTTTACTTGTTAATAGTTATAGTCTGTTGTATTTATTTTGCTTTCTTCTAGAGGAAGCTTTGTTATTGTAAAATTTTCAGTTTCGCTAAAACTTCGCAGAAACGCATTTGAAGGTGTTTAGGGTTCAAATCATGCGTTTTTAGAAAATGTCCTTGCAGATGGATGTGTGTGTCTTTTTTTATGTGGTGTAGGCGGAGCAAGCTCTGCACAAGTGGCCCTCCGACACCGGATCCCCACAGATACTATCGTTAAACAATACTTCCGTGTGGCCCGTTAAATAGCCTTTTTTGACTTCTACTTTGAAGTTTGACATTTCCATACATCCCCCATCCATCAAGGTAATTAGGTGTTCAGGATCAAACTCATCTTCTTCATTCTGCATCGTCCTGCCGTCTTCTTCGTTCTGCATCGTCCAGCCGTCTGTATCCTGCAGCATCGTCCGGTCGTCTATTTCGAACAGTATCGACCAGCCATCCTTCGGACAGACTCAACCCCAACACCTGCGTTCCTCTGCATCAGGTGAGAGAGTCTGGGCTCAACTCAATTACCTACGTTCCTCAGCATCAGTCTGAAGAGAACTTAGAGGTACTCAACCCTAGCTCCTACGTTCCTCTGCATCGGAGAGAGGAGTCAGAGCTCAACTCTGTGACCTACGTTCCTCTGCATCAGTCCGAGGAGCGTTTCATATCTACTACCTAGTAGTGGCCTTCGTCTAGCAACAGTTTTACTTAGCTGTTTCGCCTTGTCCTTCCCTTCTATTCTCTTCGTCATTTCCAACCTTCTTGAGAATGGTCCTTACGGACGCTAGCATAGCTGTCATCATTGACTCAGAGGTCACCCTAGTCTGAAGGTAACGCTCGAGTTCTTCTTGATCTACTTCGTATCGCGAACAGTTACACAAGACATGCTCCGCATCTTCGTTTGCTTCCAAACATACTGGGCAATTTGGATTTTCCTCTATCTTGAAGCAGTGTACGTAAGCTCGAAAGCACCTATGTCCGTTAAAAAACTGCGTAAGGTAGTAATTCACTTCCCCGTGTCGTCTATTGGTCTAGCCAACAATACGTAGTATGAAGCGGTGTGCACTCAGCTAGGCTTTGTTTATTTGCGGATTTCCAAACTTCCTTTTGAGTATTGTCACCAAGCCGGCTTTCTTCATATATATATTTTTCGTTCTGTTGCTAGAAGTTCAATAGGCGGCATACTTAAAAAAACGCACACTGCATATTCTGATACTGTTCGGTAGGCAGAAGCGACCCGCAATGGACTTTTTCTATAAACTGTTGACAGCTTTCGTGCATAGGTCTTCTCCAACATAGCGTCCGCCTAAATTGGGGCACCGTATAACATAATTGATGTAGTTACACTGGCTAGGAGTAAATGTCGACTGTACGTTGGTCCATCTACTTTTGACATTAGTCGCGATAGTGCAGCACCGACTTTTGCTGCCTTATTGCTCACCCGCATGAGGTGCTGCTTAAACGTTAGTCTGGCGTCCATGGTGATTCCCAGGTACTTAATGGTCGGCTGAGAGTCTATTTCGTGTCCGTCCACTGTCAGCGTTATTTTCTTCCTACTAGATATCGACGGTCGAGAATGAGAAGCAGCTAGTCCAGACAAAGTCTCAGAATGCAGCTACTCCAGAAAATCGCTTCGGAAAGCAGCTACTCCAGAAAATTTCTTCAGGAGACAGCTACTCCAGAAAAAGTCTTGGAAAGCAGCTACTTCAGAAAACAAGCCAGAAAGCAGTTACTCCAGAAAGCAGGAAGTCAAGAAAATCGTCCAACGATCAGATTTCTTTTTCGAGTAGCAAGAAGTAGCTACTGCAGAGCTAGTTTAAAAATGAGACAATAAAGCGCGCGAGTCAATAAGTAGACATCCCAGACAACTTTAAAGTATTCGATTAGGCAGGAATCGATAGTGTTCAAGCGCGGGGGGCTGCTCACACGGGAGGAAAAGTTCTAAAATAATTCATGAGATCCTTGAAACACTTCGGGTACATATTCCCACGGTTCCAAGACAAGACAATACTGTATATTTAAACAACAATTATGTATTAGAACTCTAAATTCAGTTGGAGGAAGCTACGTACCAAAGAATTGGCATCCGTTTATTTATTTATTTTCAAAATCGTTCAGTTTGATACCTGAGAAAAATGAATCCAACTGAAGAATCTAGCTAACTAAATAAAACTGAAGACAACGAAAGATTACTGTTGTCTGTGTCTCAATTCCGACATTTTTCTGCTATCATCTGCAGTTTATAACTTTTTTCTTTAGTTGTTTTTATTGTTCTTTTTCGTTAGGGATTTAAGATATAGTTATCAATTAATATAAAACTAAATATTCTTTTATGTATTACATTTCAGTACAGAATATAAATGTTATGATTGTTATTGTCCTAAAATTTACAATATATTATTTATTTTTATTTATTTATTTATTTATTTAATACCATATACATATGCCCTTTAAAAGGCATCCTATAGAGGCAAACACAGTTGCCTGTACATAGGAATGTCATACTTAATCACTAATACTAATATACTTAAAACTACCATATAGAGCCAAGGTAATGCATTTAAAGCTATCATGCCCTTTTTCCTTTTCATAGCAAGTTAACAATATTAAAATATTTAAAAAATATATATTTCCAAGATGGAGTCATCGAGCGCGGGCTCGGTGACTTCACAGTCAGCAATTTTCTATAAATGTCATCCAAAAGTGGAAGTAAAAACGGTTATTTGTATAATATGTGAGGAAGCTTTTCATATTATAAATGTAAATAAAAAAAAAAAGTTCAATTAATATTATTGTATTGTTCGATTTTGTTAATATAATTAATACTGTTGTCAAATAATTACAAAGATTCTGAAAACATTTTTCAATATTAAAAATTTATTTCTATTTTATTGTATAATTTTAAAACCGGTCCTGTGTAATAGTAGCTATAATTTTTTTTATAGAACTTTAAAAATGAATATATTAGTCTCAACGAACAATAAGAAAACAAGAAAGAAAAGGTTACAATTTGAAAGTTGGAAAAAACAATCGAATTGAAATAAAAGTGCGTTTTGCCCCGAATCTCACGTTGGGCTCATCAATAAGATAACGAGAGATTTTATCTTAGACGCAACATAGTAAACTGAAAAGGGCTATATTTATAAACTTTTATAAAACTCTTATAAAATGTTGGCTGTATTGAATATATTCATTTATACTCGACGGTAATTAATTCTTGCCACACGTTTTTGGAATCGTGCTTTTGATTGATTAGATTTTATCAATCTGGCAATCTGATTGGAGCATTTCAAAAACGTTCCACAAGAATGAACTACCATCAAGTGTACATCTAATATTTAACAGTATATTTAATAATGACGCGTTAAATAATTAAATATCATCACAATTAATTTGTAAATCGCGAGCGAAGCGAGCGTTTTTTGCTAGTCTTATTTAAAATATTATTCATTTTTAGTACATCATTGTTTTTTGCGCTAAAATTACTCTTTTGCAAAGTTTATTGGCATTATTATTATCAAAGCAATTTATATAAATTTCCATAATTATATCACTTGTTGATAATAATTCTATTAGAAGTAAATTTATATCATTCTCCATTTCAAATTTGTTGGGATATTTTCTATCTACAATTTTTAATAGCCGTTCTTAAAACTCTCTGTCACAATTACTAACTCTCATTTTATCTTTTAAAGCAATTTTTTGAAATTTACTCCATAAATGACCATTTTTTACACAATTTTCAATAATTTTTGTTCAATTTCCTTGTTTGACAACAGGTAGTGTTTGTCGGAAGTCACCTGATACAATCATTATTTTGCCACCAAATTTAATGTGATTATTACATAAGTCTTTAAATAATTTATCCACTGTCTGAAAAGCATGTTTTAATGTCATTGTTATTTCATCCCAAATTATGACTTGTACATTTTCCAGATTTTTTCTATATATTGAATTAGGCGTAATGTTGCACTTATAATCTTTATTTATATTGAATGGTAATTTAAAAATTACATGTGAAATTCTTCCATTTATTGATAAATTTGCTTCTATACCAGTCCATGCTACAAGTAAAACACTTATTTTTTCATTATTTAAATGAGTAATAATTGTATCGCTCAAAAAGACATGAAATCTCTAAAAAGAAACTTCACCAAAGTAAAAAGGTTAGGCGCGTTTGATGTTTTGCGTATCATTATGCATGTGAGTAATTTTGTTTACAGTGAAATTACAGATTAAAAAACAACTGAGATCAATTTAAAAAAGTCAAGTTTACAATTATATTATTTTATTTATAACGCAATTACAACAACTCTCAAGATACTTACTACGTAACTTGTCATGCCCCTTACGTTTTGTTCATGGTACATACTTTTACATTTAAAATATTTCATTTTATTAAAATAACAATTTCATAAGTTTATGTATAATAATAAAATATGCAGAAAGTAACACTTACAATTAGATAACTCCATGAACAAAATGTAAATGGCATGGCAAGTTACGTAGTAAGTATCTTGAGATTTGTTTGTAATTGATCAATATATTACTTAAGTAATATATAATATATAATAATATAAAGTTAAATTACCAATCATTCGATTCAGCCCTCAATTGAACAGAATGATTTTTTGTTTGCCGTATTATAAATAAAATAATAGGATTGTAAACTTGACTTTTTATAATTGATCTCAGTTGTTTTTTAATCTGTAATTTTACTGTAAACAAAATTACTGACATACATGATTATACGCAAAGTATCAAACGCGCCTAACCTTTTACTTCGATGAAGTTTTTTTTTAGAGATTTCATGTCTTTTTGAGCGAACTTATTGAAGTACCTTCAATTTTTTCTAAAAATGAAAAACATGATATGGTTCAGGTAGTGCATACTGAGATTTTTATTACGGGAATAACGATATCTCTCGTGTATGGTATCCAGGTGCATGAGGTCGACGATGACAATGTCTTGGTGATACGCTCCATAGCCTTTGGTGTCTAGAATCAGTTTTCACACTTAAACAATGAAAGCTACGGAGCCCACTACCTTAATCGTGTCCATTTCTTTGTTTTTTAATTGAAAACGTAAAAATATAGTATATCAACATACAAGTACTATCTAGCTTGCGAATCGTTTGCATTTACAAGAAGGTACCCGAACCCGACCTCACCGATTTCAATGATTTTACGATATGTTGCAGTACATGTGGAAATAAGAGACACGTATTTTTTCTTATCGGCTCATAAGCGTATTTAGGGAGTGAAAACGACCCCCAAAGTTAACCCCCCAAAAAGCGTGTTTTTTCTGAATCTCTCGCCTTAAAATAAATATTTTTTAACGAAACAAATTCGAGGTTATTTCTTACAACAAGAGCAAGTAATTCATGGTGATTTGAAGAGTAAGGGTGGCATCCCCTATTTTTTAGGGGTCGAAAACATATATTTTTTGGCATAATTTAATAATAAAAAAGTTTCAAAAGCCTAAAAAAATTGGAAACAATTTGAAAACATCCATAATAATAAAATAAAGTTGACGTCTTTCGGCTTTTTAAAAAATATTACCCCTAAGGGGGGTAAACCACTCCTTACACAAAATAATTATAAGTATGTACTTTAATTCATAAAATTTCGTAGGAAGTTCGTATATAAGGGTTTTCAAGGTCGCTCTTTACGAATCTGTTATCAGATTTTGAAAATTTAAAATGGCGGATCCAATATGGCGGACGACAAAAAAAATGTTATATAATAAAACAAGTTTTTAGCGACTAAAAAAATTCGAAAAAATGTGTTCACATTTATAATAAAACAATAAAGTCTTCCGATTCTTTAATAAATATTACGCCTGAGGGGGTAGGGTAAACCACCCCTAACATAAAATAATTATAAGTATATATTGAAGTACATACACGGAGTGTTAAAAATGGCTTTTTCGCCCTCTGTAAGAGAAAATATCGTACAAAACACGTATGATAAAATGATCTAGACTCATATAAATTGACACTCGTCCTACACTTGTTAATAACTATTTATTGCATAAGTTATTTGAAATAAATATTAATGATAAATATCATAATAATAATAATAATAATAATAATAATCTCCGTGATAAAAGCATTTAGTTGAATTTTTCCAATGCATATTTGGAATGCATATCGTTTTACAGATCTTATAATTACAGCCATTTCTTATTATAAGTATACAACATTTATTCTAATTTTCCATGGTTATGTACATTTTATGCTGTTGCAACGCCGGTACCCTAAGCGGGTCTTGGGCGTAGTCGTCCAGATCGGACGAGTGGGTGCCTATCCCCACTACACAGCGCGTCCTCAGGTTGCGGATAGAGGAACGGCCCCTGAGAAGGAGGTTAACTGCGAATAAATCGAATAAGCAGCCGCGGACAGCCGATAGGCCCAGGCGTGGGTGTGATGAGCCCACACTGGCGAACGCATTCATCTAGAAACACTACGCAAGCACCACCACAACAAAGAACACTCAACAATATTTCCTATTTTCACTTTCTCTTTCTACCTCACTATGTCTATATTCTATCTCTTTTAGCACACATTACAAAAATCCTGCTGTCGTGGAGGATGCGGGAGCGATGACAACTGCCCCGAAAGGGGATGTGTAGAATGATTCGCCACCTGGTCTTACGCGGTAACGAAGCCAGCGAAGGAGCGCTGCCTTGCAGGGGGGCGTTAGGATACGAGAATGATTCCGTAGTGTGTCCGATGATGAGTTGGCTCCGTCCTCATCAAAGTCGGAAAGCTCTCATACTTGGTTCTAGAGAGGTATGGGGGTTATCACCTCTAGAACGGTTAACTCACCTGCGATCGGAACAGGATCCAAAACGCGCGGGTTTAACTTACTATCATGGCTCAAAAAAAAAAAAAAAACCAAACCAAAACCAATAGGGACTTAAAGATGGGAACGTGGAATGTGCGCAGTTTATACAGAGCAGGCGCGTACCAGGAAATCTTAAAACAAGCTGGCGAGCGCGAATTAGATTTAGTAGCAATACCAGAAACTCGGTGGCAAGATAGCGGGATTTTAGCAAAAGATAACTTCACCTTTATATTCGGGGGCGCGAGCGGACACTCCTTAGGTACCGGATTTCTGGTTAGCAAAAGAATTATACACGCTGTTAAAAGTTTCAAATTCGTGAACGACAGACTCTCGTATATCATCATCGAAGGAGCGTGGTACAATTACGTGGTTATTAACGTACATTGTCCTACGGAGGACAAAGAGGAAGCGGTAAAGGATCTTTATTACGAAGCTTTAGAACAATTAATCGATCAATTCGTGTCTTACGACACCAAAATAGTAGTGGGGGATTTCAACGCTAAAATAGGGATAGAAGAAATGTTTAGGCCCACTATAGGCAAGGAAGGTCTGCACGAAACCAGCAACGATAACGGTATTAGAGTCATAAATTTCGCGGCGGCAAAAGATCTTATAGTAAAAACTACGTGCTTTAAGCACAAGGATATACACAAAGCAACGTGGACATCGCTGGACGGAGCCACGCAAAATCAAATCGATCACTTCCTTATCGATAAGACGCGCCACACAAATGTACTTGACGTAAGAACCTATAGGGGGGCGGATTGCGACTCGGATCATTTTCTAGTAGTGGCCAAATTAAGAGCCAAATTAGTAGCCGGGCAAAATAGTAAACGGGCGAACAAAGTAGAAACCTTCGACATTGAAAAGCTACGAAACGGGGTAGAGCGAATTCAGTATCAAGTAGAAATAAGTAACCGGTTTCAGGTTCTCGAGGACACATATGCACCGACGGAGGTAGATGACGACCCAAACAGTCTATGGGGGGCTATCGAAAGAACGGTAAAAGAGGCCGCGAACAAAGTGCTAGGTAAAAAGAAAAAGCCAAAGAGCAAACCATGGTTTGACGAAGAGTCCGAACTCTGGTTTGAAAGGCGCAAAAAGGCTAAAGTAGACATCGTTCACAATGGAAACGATAGGACCGCAGAAGAGTACCACGAAATAAGAAAGCAAGTGGGTGTGTTTTACAGAAATAAAAAGCATGAGTACCAAAAGAGCGAGATTAGAAAAATAGAAACTAACAGTAAGGAAAATAATCCGCGCGAGATGTACAAAGGAATCAACGCTATTAGGAAGGGTTTCCAGAGTAATTCGCAATTAATGAAAGATGAGGGCGGGAATCTCGTTACAAGCGAAAATGAACTGCTAAAGCTGTGGAAAGGATATTTTGATAAGTTACTAAACGTACATGAAAACTGCGAGGAAACGGGAGATGAAATCCACACTGCTGAACTCCATATGGAAGAACCGACCTACAAAGAAGTAGAAGCCGCGATCAAAAAACTAAAAAACAATAAGGCTACGGGAAACGATTCTATACCAGCTGAACTACTTAAATATGGGGGCCCCGCGCTTACATTCAGAATTTTTGAACTAATATGTGCTATTTGGAAAAATGAAACGATACCGGAAAACTGGAAAGAATCCATCATCATACCGATTTTCAAAAAGGGAGATAAGACAGATTGCAATAACTACCGGGGAATCTCACTTTTACCTGCTACAAAGTTCTATCAAACGTAATACAGGCCAGACTCACGCCCTTCGCGGAAGATATAATAGGAGAGTATCAGTGTGGATTCCGGCGTACCAGGTCGACGAGCGATCAAATGTTTACTATAAGACAGTTGTTAGAGAAAAAATGGGAACATTGCGAAACAATACACCAACTATTTATAGACTTTAAAAAAGCGTACGACTCTATCAAACGAAGCAAATTGTATCAAATCCTTGTGCTCCTCGGAGTACCAAAAAAACTCGTGAAATTAATTCAAATATGTCTGAACGGAAGCACGGGAAAGGTCCGAGTAGGCGGTAACGTATCCGAATCATTCATGATACGCGACGGTTTGAAACAAGGTGACGGTTTTTCTACGGTACTCTTTAACTTAACGCTAGAATATGTTGTTAGAAAAATGCAGACTAGCGGGCTAGGTGCAACCCTTAACGGAAAAACACAAATTCTGGGATATGCGGATGACTTGGACATACTGGGGGATAACGGTGCAACGGTAGCGAGAAATGCGGAAATTCTCATAAATGCGGCTGAGGACACAGGGCTAGAGGTGAGCGAATCGAAAACGAAA